>JARJEB010025461.1:0-29687 GCA_030264535.1 Liometoxenus newtonarum
GTGGTTGGAGCGAGGGTGAAGTGAGGATAAGTAAATTCACTCTCCATTCATGAACGGTCAGGACGTAAAATATGTTTATCCGATTCAAAATTGTTAAAAAGGTAGAAAATTCTTTTGATTATTCATCGGAAAACTCACACATAGGAGCATTTCTTTGCGTTTAATTTTTTGCACGCGGTAAAGTTAAAGCTGTTTCTTTGTACCATTTCTCCCGAAAAAGTTCAACTTTTCTATCCCTCCGCAGAGACGGGTAGAAAAGGTGAAAGCATGCGCAGTTGTGACTTTACCTCTGAATAGCATGCGTCGAGTTTTACCGCCAGATGTCACGCGTAAAAATTTGAGATTACCATTTCTGCTTCTCGTTTTTCTGCAGGAAAAATATGGATTTTTCCGATCCAAGTGAGAAGTTCTGAATGTTGAAGGGCAAATTTATATGTTTGACATGAAAAGTAAGTACTTCAAGTTCTGAAAACGATCATGTGCACCATCAGTTTCACGAACCATTTCTTTGCTTTCAACTGTAACTCGGCAGAAAAGTTACTGCAAAGAAATGCGCCTAATGGCTGTCGCTAGACGCAAGTCAAATCTACTGGCAATTTTACAAAATATCATAACCTTCAAAATAAAAAACGTTTGTTGCAAAATATTTTGCAAAATTTATCCCCAGTCGCCACAAATTATTAAGCATATAATTATTTACAATGGATGAAGTGCAGAAATTAGAGCACCTCTCATTGGTGTCAAAAATATGTACCGAATTGGAAAATCATTTAGGAATTAATGACAAAGATCTAGGTATTTTAATCATTTTCATTTTACATTTAAGATTCTAATTAACAATATTTTCATTCTTCCAGCCGAATATATAATTCATTTGGCTGAAAAAAATCCAACACAAGATGCATTCAAGAAAGTTCTACTTGAAAATGGTGCAGAGTTTTCCGATTCCTTCATAACTAATTTGTTACGAATTATTCAGCACATGAAGCCAGCACTATCAAAGTCATCCACATCAAATTACAAAGGCACTGCGAAACAAGAAACCCTATCAGCAAAGTTTCCTGGTTTGGCGATACCTAACGAGCCGCAGAAACCGTTGCTACAAGAGATTGTCGCTGAGCAGAACGCGAAAGGAAAGGATACTGATGTTGTAGCCGATTTGATGGCACAATTTGAAGCTGAAGCACCGAGTGGTAAGCAAGTTGAAGAAAGTTCAAAGAAACGTAGGTCGAGATCTAGATCTAAGTCACGAGAGAGGAGCCCCGAGAGGAAGAGAAGAGATAGAATTAGAAGAAGCAGAGAAAGAAGTCCATCCAGGCAAAGAAGATCAAGATCTAGACATAGGGATAGAGAAAGAGACAGGTCGAAGTCGCCTAGGTCCGGCAGACATAGAGAAAGGTCGAGATCACGGAACAGAAACAGATCAAGGTCAAAGCAAAGAGATAGGTCTCGAAGAAATACTGATCGTGGACGTGAAAGAGGCGACAGAGAGCGGGATAGAGGCGACAAAGAGCGAAAACGACATCGCAGCGAAGATCGCGATAAAAAGGCACAACATGATAATCCAGATTTGGATGACGATCCAGTCCCCGGTAAGATTTATTCCGGTAAAGTTGCAAATATTGTTCCATTCGGTTGCTTCGTACAGATGGAAGGATTACGCAAACGTTGGGAAGGCCTCGTGCATATTTCCCAGTTGAGAGCTGAAGGACGCGTAACGAACGTCTCCGAAGTCGTGGCCAGAGGCAACAGGGTGAAAATAAAAGTACTCTCTGTGACTGGACAGAAAGTATCGCTATCAATGAAGGATGCTGATCAAATAACTGGACAAGATATGAATCCATTGTCACATTCAACGCAAAAAGAACGCGAAGATCGTGATAGGAATCCTGATCGGCCGACATATAATAGCACTTCGGTTCTTCGACTCCCAGTTAATAACGAGGAGTCGGAGGAAGATTCCAGGAAGCGTGTTACACGTATGTCTAGCCCAGAACGTTGGGAAATCAAGCAAATGATTTCATCGGGATGTATCGACAAGAACGAACTACCTGATTTTGATGATGAAACTGGTTTGTTGCCGAAGGATGAGGAAGGCGGCGAGGCTGACATCGAAATTGAGCTTGTCGAAGAGGAACCAGCTTTTTTGAATGGACACGGCAGAGCCTTGCACGATTTGAGCCCGGTGCGGATTGTCAAGAATCCGGATGGAAGTTTAGCGCAAGCTGCTATGATGCAATCGGCCTTAGCCAAAGAGCGACGGGAACAGAAGATGTTGCAACGCGAAGCTGAAGTTGACTCGCAGACTACCGGCAAAGGGAAAAACTGGATTGATCCACTACCTGAAGGTAACACATATAATTACTTTGCTAATGCATTTTCTAAATTTAATGTTTTTGTCGACCCTGTAGATGAAAGCAAAGCTTCAACAGCAAACCGCGGCATTGGTTTGCAATCAACGGACCTTCCCGAATGGAAAAAGCATGTTATTGGTGGCAAGAAGTCTTCGTTTGGTAAGAAAACAAATTTGACTATCATCGAGCAACGGCAATCGCTGCCTATCTACAAGTTGCACGATGAATTGATAAAGGCCGTCACCGATAATCAAATACTAATCGTTATCGGGGAAACTGGCTCCGGTAAGACGACACAGATCACACAATACTTAGCTGAAGCTGGTCTAACATCCCGTGGTAAGATCGGATGCACACAACCACGACGTGTTGCCGCGATGTCGGTAGCGAAACGCGTGTCCGAAGAATTCGGTTGTCGTCTCGGCCAGGAAGTCGGTTATACTATTCGTTTCGAAGACTGTACAAGTTCGGATACTTTAATTAAATACATGACGGATGGGATGTTGCTACGAGAATGTCTCATGGATTTGGACCTTAAGAGTTACTCCGTTATTATGTTGGATGAAGCCCACGAACGGACAATTCACACGGACGTTTTGTTTGGTTTATTGAAACAAGCAGTAACCAAACGGCCAGAGTTAAAACTGATTGTCACTTCTGCAACATTAGATGCAGTCAAGTTTTCGCAATATTTCTTTGAGGCTCCTATCTTTACGATACCCGGACGTACATTCCCAGTTGAAGTCTTGTATACAAAAGAACCCGAAACGGATTACTTGGATGCTAGTTTAATTACCGTCATGCAGATTCATCTACGTGAACCACCCGGCGATGTCCTACTCTTCTTGACCGGTCAGGAAGAAATCGACACCGCATGCGAAATTTTATATGAACGAATGAAGTCTTTAGGACCTGACGTTCCGGAATTGATAATTCTTCCAGTTTATTCGGCGCTGCCCTCCGAAATGCAAACTCGCATATTTGAGCCGGCACCGCCGGGAAGCCGGAAGGTTGTTATCGCGACGAATATAGCCGAAACTTCTTTAACTATCGACGGAATATTCTATGTGGTTGACCCCGGATTTGTCAAGCAAAAAGTCTACAATTCCAAAACCGGTATGGATTCGTTGGTTGTGACTCCGATATCACAAGCCCAAGCAAAACAGCGTGCCGGTAGAGCAGGACGAACCGGGCCTGGAAAATGTTACCGATTATACACGGAACGAGCGTATCGTGACGAAATGTTACCGACGCCTGTACCCGAGATACAACGCACGAATTTAGCTACCACCGTGTTGCAGTTGAAAACAATGGGGATTAATGACTTGTTACATTTCGATTTCATGGATGCACCACCCGTGGAATCTCTGATTATGGCGCTGGAACAGTTGCATTCGCTTTCTGCGCTGGATGATGAAGGATTATTGACACGATTGGGAAGAAGGGTAAGTATTAGAACAAAATTACACATTTCGAGGTCGCAATCAACAAACTAAAACTAATTTACTTTATTCTTTTAGATGGCGGAATTTCCTTTGGAACCAAATTTGTCGAAAATGTTAATCATGTCGGTGGCGCTTCAATGTTCCGATGAAATCCTCACAATCGTCAGCATGCTGTCCGTCCAAAACGTCTTCTATCGTCCGAAAGAAAAACAAGCACTCGCCGATCAAAAGAAAGCAAAATTCAATCAACCCGAAGGCGACCACCTAACACTTTTGGCAGTTTATAATAGTTGGAAGAATAACAAGTTTTCCAATGCGTGGTGCTATGAGAACTTCGTACAAATCCGAACGTTGAAACGTGCGCAAGATGTACGTAAACAATTGCTTGGCATAATGGACAGACATAAATTGGACGTTGTATCCGCGGACAGGAACTCCGTGCGAGTACAGAAAGCTGTGTGTTCAGGTTTCTTTCGAAATGCTGCGAAAAAAGACCCACAAGAAGGATATCGAACGCTAGTGGATAGCCAAGTTGTTTACATTCATCCGTCTAGTGCACTGTTCAACCGACAACCTGAATGGTAAGAACTATAAACTAATTTAGCTAATAAAGTTGTTAACTAATAAATTTACAGGGTTATTTATCACGAACTAGTACAAACAACGAAAGAATACATGAGGGAGGTGACAGCGATTGATCCAAAATGGCTTGTAGAGTTTGCCCCAGCGTTCTTCAAGTTCTCTGACCCTACAAAACTTAGCAAGTTCAAGAAGAACCAACGATTGGAGCCACTGTACAACAAATACGAGGAGCCCAACGCGTGGAGGATATCACGAGTCAGACGAAGAAGAAATTAAATTAATTAATCTTCTTTATATCATGTCGTTTGTCTTTGTGATACTAAGTGTTTATCAAGTCCCAAATCTAAGAAAAGATGAACAAACATTGGTTTATGAACAATTGACCTGGAAATTATATTTGTGATAATTACTTCCTTCCTCACTCAGTATAATCTAGAGATGATAATAGTATTGATTTATAAATAATCTACTGAAACAAATATTAAAGTTGAATCCTTTGTACTTGTTATCACGACCAAGCACAAAGGCTACTTAGGTCATCCCCACTTATGAACAACATAAAGATATGTTGCATTCGCTCAAATGAATTTGAATTAGTCCTCGTTCTACTCGTTTCCATTCGTTTTACGTCAACTTCTATCTACCTGTCTACACCATGAATACAACCTCAAACACTTCACTTTTATTTCTGCGAGTGTTAGTGTTGGTGTCACTAATGGAGTTTGCAAGTGCTACGTATGAATCGAACCGCGCGCAAATTCTACTAAGCGAAAAACAACAATCAATGTCCGGTAACATTAAATTAAACGAAAATGAACAAGATATGGCTAAATACATCAACACTTTAAAACAAAAAGAATATCACGATTTCGACGAAGACAAGTTTCTACCAGCGCATGATTTCCTTGATGTTAAAGACAATATCACACAGAGTAGTCTTTTTGCGGTCTTGAAATCGATGCCTAAAGGAGCCTCATTGCACACGCACATATTAGCCGCGACAGATGTGAATTACATAGTTAATACTCTGAGTTATATCGATGATTTATACATGTATCAATGGAATGGACGCTTGAAATTGAAGTTTATGAACACGACCACTGCCGAGGATTGTAAGAAAGAAGATCCTAATTGCAAACGTGTATCGGAAGCACGAAAAAATAGCAAAGAGTTCGACAAGTGGCTAATTAAACAATTAACTGTAACAGTGGAAGAAAAAACTAAATCTGCGCGTTGGCAAAAACTAAGTGACATTTTTACAGCGCTCTATGACATGTTAACTTATCGTCCCGTCTTTGAAAAATACCTGGTTCAAGCGTTACAAGAACTGCAAGATGAACACGTGTTATTTGTAGAGTTTCGTGGTACATTTATGGAGTTTTATGAACTTAATGGTGATAAATACGATGTGATGGAATCGCTCAAAATCATGTCCAATGTGATTGACAATTTTACGACCAATAATACGGAATTTATAGGTGTAAAATACATCTATTCGCCTTATAGGAAAGTGGATCAAATTTCTTTCCACGAAAATGTGAAGTTATTGAGAGAAGCGCATCGGAAATATCCAAAGTTAGTCATTGGTTTCGATATGGTGGGCATGGAGGATGCAGGCGGCTTCCTTAGAGACTACGTCGAAGAATTGCAACATGTGCATAAAGATATAAAGTTTTATTTTCACGCTGGCGAGACAAACTGGCACGGTACGGCCACAGATCTAAACCTACTCGATGCGATTCTATTACGTTCGTCGCGCATAGGGCATGGGTTATCGCTAATGAAACATCCCGAAATGTTACAGTTGATTAAAGATAGGAATATTGCTATTGAAGTGGCGCCAGTCTCAAATCAAGTACTTAAGTATGTGACTGACCTTCGAAATCATCCAGCTGGTTTGTACGCTGCATTTGGGATTCACCTGGTTATCTGTAACGACGATCCAACGGCATTCGGCAGCGTCGGACTCACCTACGACTACTACTTGGCCTTCATGTCGCTGACGAGTGTAGATGGCGGCATGGAGTTTTTGAAGGCAGCCGCTTTAAATTCCATTGGACATAGTGCAATGACCTATGGAGAACAGCGACGAGCATTTGCTATGTTTAATGAACAGTGGAATCATTTCACTGCGATGTTAACAGCACTCAAATCGATTTTTAAATTTATGCTTCGTAGTACTTAATCTTAAGTTAGTAAAAAAGGGCAATGTAACCGAAAGATGTCTCTAATTACTATTCATTCATTATATTTTTTAAAAAAGCCAATCGTTCCTTATGTTTATGTTTTTGATTTTGATTACTTCGAATACTATTAGTACCCCTTTGTTCATGATCATTGAACTCTGATGTTTGTGTTTGTTCAACATCATTGAACTGATGTGTTCGCGCACTTGGCCGCCAACTTGTTGTGTTTTTACTCTTTTTGTATTGATTGTTTGTAACAGAGTTTTGAACAATTTTCAAGTTTTCGTCATCGTACATCAATTTTCGACGTGGAACATGTCGTAATGCGTGGTTCCAATCGTTTTTCAATCGCATGTCGAGCATGATGGACGTTACTTGATTAATTGTTAAAGATTTACCTGACCCTGATCCCCAACTTAAGTACTTGTCCAGTGGCAATTTGGCCATTCGTAGTCCTTCCCGTTTTGCTTTGGCCAAAGAAACAGGATCGCTGTTGATTTTGTCGACGATTGCACCGACGATGTATACTGCATCGTGGTCATACTCGTGCAAAACATCGCGGCAATGCGGAGACAGGTACACGAGTTTCTCTTTGGGAAAAAGGTCCAAGTAACTACAGTCGTGGAGATTTATTGGAAACGTCTCATCATGCATTGTTGGAATTGTTCTGTGCATGTAATATTCTAACAAACCTTTTGGTTGTAAGTTGCAGTAATGTATATCGAATGGATCTGCACAGAAACGAAGAAAAAATAAAGAAGAGTTGTAGATGTTGCACGAATAAATAATACAAGTTACTTAAGCTGCCAATTACCTTCGTGTGCTCGATTGCCAGCGAAAGCAAGCGTCAACTGCTTGGCGCAGGCAATAATCTCCATTTTATTCATATGCTCGTGGTACCCGCAATCAATAACCAATCGTTGACCGAACTGCATCGCATGAATTAACCGACTATTGTACAAGTTGTTAATTGTACTGTCGTAGAAGCGAAGGAACATGTGATTGTGCCCAAGATCATACCGCAATGGACCATCCACAACTAACGGTGGTCGTTCTTCCCTTTCCAATCGCTTCTGCTCTTTCTTGGCCACCTTGTTTTCCTTCCTCTTCTCCAGTTTGAATAGAAATTCTAAATACTTGCGGCGTCCGGAACGAGAAGTTCGCGCTAATAAATCTTTCCACTGATCCACCGTCATTGATTCCAGCGATGGTACAAGTTTGCCTTCTTGTCGCATTACTTCTGCTTCCAAGTGGAGAACTTTTAACTTGTGAATTTGTTCTTCGTCTCCTTGTGTTAATTCGTTAATAGCGTCATCATCTAGGAAACAAGTAATCAAATTTGAAAGAGATGAAATGATGAAAACAAGTTTTGTTTTTACCTAAGGGAAGTACATCGGTTGATGTTGTAGAATAAAATCTTTCGCTTCTTGATGGAAACTGATGATGATGCCTTCCATATGGTACAACGTGTCTAATCGCGGAATTGTTTGTTGTATATTTCACTATTGTTATTAATTTATTGCAATTCCTTGTTAATTTGAACATTTTTTACTCGGTGATCGGTACACGAATTTGTGTAAAATAGTAAGGTTATTTTAATAATCATGCTTTGCTTTTGTGTAACTAACTAAAGAGGACGCCACTATGTTGAAAACTCGTCGCGGAGTCACTCTCGATAAATGTATACAGGGTGCTTTTTAAGTGACCTCCAACAAACGACGGCAACAATGCAATTTTTAACAATATAAGAATGAAAGTATTCCTTAATTGACTAACGTCTACTCCCAGTCCTGTTAAAACAACTACATCAAGCTTCAAACGTCGTTTCCGTAGTGTAGTGGTTATCACGTGTGCTTCACACGCACAAGGTCCCCGGTTCGATCCCGGGCGGAAACACACAGTTTTCTTTTTTGTTACTACAATACAAATTAAATCTGCGGAATTAATTTCCCAGATGACGAAAAAACTTTCAATCGCTCAGGAGAAATGAATTAATAAGTTACATGTTATCATCAGTTTCCCATGCAAGAATTTTACTCATACTTGCGATGTCCTTGGTACTCCAAGGTTCTAAAGGATCCGGATCAGAGTCAGGACTTTCCGCTACGTCTACCTTTCTAACAGCCGATTGGCAACCACGATTACCAATATCAATCGCCGGGGAAACTCTGATGGGAATGAAACATCTCAAATTCGAATTTTCGAAAGTAATTAAATTAAAGTGTTTAGATACTTACCTGTTATGTTTAGCGGTTTTAGGTCGTTTGATGAATTTCTTTTGATTTTCAGCTAAATTCTCAGCCCCTGCCCCTGTCCCTTCAACTTTAACAATCTCTGTCTTTACATCGCCTTGATGCACAGCCGCATCGATATTGGTCGGACGGAAACTCTGATAATCCTGTTTCAAAGAGTCCTTCACCTGTTTCATCCTATCATCAACCTCCTCAAATTCGCATGCTTTGTTATCAAAGCCATTAGCTTCAGGGACTACAGTATCAACTGAACTGGAATCGCTGGTAATAAGCTTCATCTTGTCCGATGAGTTGCGAGGTTTGCCTGATGTTTTGCGTTGCGTTGCGGATTTAGCTCTTTTTGTGCGTGAAACTCGTCCTAACAACGGTACTTCCCCGTAACCTTCACTATCACTCGGTTCCAACGCTGCGTATTTCTTCCTGGTAGTTCCCTCCGTCTTTATGACGAACGTGTCTGTACCAGCAAAGACGCCAGCTAAGCTTTTGGCTGATTTGCTAGGCGCTGCAGCCGTTGGTAAAAGTTCCCCTTGCACATTGGCTGCTTGTTTCGCCAGCTCGCCCAAAAGAAACTTCTCTTCGGAGCTTGAATAAAAAATCAGGTCCCGCATGGGGTCCTCTGATTTAATACTGATGGGTGTTGTGTAAGGGACACTTGCTGAAATTGTGGTAATGGGCATAGGAGCTTCTGGTGCGGATACCATCTGTTTTACTATTTGTGGTGATGGTTGGCACTGTAAATGTGTCAAAGTGCCCAACATGGCAACATCAGAAACTAAAGGAGTTAAAGGTACAGAATCAGGTCCAGACGCGGGCACCTGCTTTGAAGGTCCCCCATTCACATTGACCACATGAGCGAATGAGATCACGTCCAAAGTTGCAGAAAGTGCGCCTTCAAATGCCCCAGCCAAAGTAGGACCTTTCGGATCCAAGAGAGGATCACCTTGGGGCCTATACATCAAAATATAAAACAACAGTAAACGCAAAAATCATAAAATTGTACCTGGTGTTCTTCTTCAAGGGCGTGTTAATACTCTCACGGCCCCACATCAAACATCGCAGTTCTTCTCCGGTCATCTTCTTCTTCTTCAGAGCGTTGACCGTTACCTTACAAACGCGTTTCCAATTTAGTACGGCTCCCTTGCGCTGTTTGGCCCTAGTCTTGCTCTTCGACTTGATCACCATTACGCCACGTATTTCATATTTGGGATCATCACTTGGACCTAATGAAATGCTGTATTCCTGCAAATAGTGATGAGCGTCAGCTTGAGGGATCGCTCGCTCTAAACTGATAACAATCTTGGCCCATTGCTTCATCCATTCCTTTTCGCTTTGTTCGATGACATGAGCGTAGGTGTTGCCCATCATGGCGATCAACATGTTCAACAATAATATGGGAACGAACACCATAAACAATGCAAAGACAGCTTTCGCTACTGCAGGATAAGAGGTATTCGACAATTCTGAATACTAATACAAATAGAGGGTTTCATTACTCTTGATTGTAAATTGTATGGAAAATATAACTTACATCGTAATTGCCCAACGTAATTTGGAACAATGCCATCCACGTACTGGAGTAACTACTGTACAAAGTGTTCTTCACTCCTGGGAAACCCTTATATAGAAAGTAGAAGGATTGGGAAAAGCCGAATAGGAACACGGAGTAAATTATGCCAAAAGTCAACATGTCACCAGTAATCATGCTGTAAATCATTGTGACGAAAGGTCCTGTGAGCCTCACCGCACTGGAATTGGTTGGTACATTTGCAATAAAAGAATAAGGTAAAAAGATATAGGTAGGTATTCATACCCAGCAAAAAACATCAATAAGAACCATGACCCCGGAACCGCAACTAACAAAAGCGCTTCCTCCATGTTTCTGTTACCTTGGACCCGGTAATAGATGCAAGCCAAAATTAAAAAGTTCGCGACAAGAAAAATAGCTTTAGGCGGAGAGGCATACTGAAAAATAATAACAGATGTGCCATTAAATAAATGTTAGAAATGTGAATAAAGCAAACCTGTTGTTTTAGGAACGTCCACAATCCTTGATTCTTAATCTCGTCGCCCTGCTGCAAAATTAAATAACTTAACACTCCTAGAATGGTTCCAGATTCAGCAACGTAACGCGAAATCACCACAGGGTCATCGGTAAATCGAAGCAACGGTTCGTCCGGATCATCAGGGCGCAAGTAAACCGCAGACGAAAGAAATACGAGATGAACGAAAAGTATCAAAAGGCGTTTCAGAAATTGATTCTGGAATTAAACGAATGATCGTAAAATATAACTCATAAACGCGTCAAGTGCACATTACTCGAGCAAATGTTTTCCATTTCTCTTCAAGCAGCCTTTGGATGATCCCGCCGTCTAACATGTCTAAATGTTCTTGTTTCGTTCCGTTTAGAATTATGAACAAAGCCGAATTCCAATCTTGAAAATGTATAAAAATATTGATAGAAAATTTAGGAAAGTGTTTGGCAGACTTACTTGTTCGTCCATCCGGAAGCAATGTATCCAGTGCATTTAACGGATATCCCGAACAAGTAATATTACTGTACCGCCAGAATTCGCGGGCTGAAAGTTCTAACATCTCATTGAATACTTCAGCCCGTCCGAGTTTGCATGCCAAGGTCAAAGGTGTAAGGCCCGCTTCATTAACAATGCCGTTGCGCGCAGGTAGTTTCGGATGTCTGAGCGCGTAACCAAACATGTCCTGCGAAATTTACGCTATCAGGTAGATAAAGGTGTTTTGTTAGTTTGTTAGAAGTTTACCAATTTATCGCACACAACAACCATGTGCAAAATCATATTTCCAAAAGTGTCTTGCAAGTCGGGATGCGCGTTCCAATCCAGTAATAAATTATATACGCTTTCATTGGCGCAACAGGCCGCCCAAGATAATGGATATTCACCTAAATATGCCAAACCTTCATAGTCCGTATATTTGGCTGGTTTCGTCCTTTGTTGGTCTCTTGGCAAGAAGAAACTACCTATGAATTAAAATTCACAGTAGAGTTGATCAAATTGTTCATAACCTCATTTATAGCCTATCTACTGGGTCGTAAATTTGTCTTACCAGTTGCTCGTTGGTTAACATCCGCTCCTGCTTCAATAATATCTTGAACAAGTTCATTATTACTGTAAGCAATGGCGAGATGAAGAGCTCCGGCCCCATGGTATTCTTCCCCTTCGACGACATCGATCGCCAACTTGGGAAAGACGCGTATCAACGTCCGGGCAATGCGCGTGTGTATCTTGGTATCACAAATGATAAGAACGTGAATAAGCGTTTCACCAAGTGATCCACGATATTGCATCTGCCAGCAAGCTTCGTGATCCTCCCATTTCGCGAGTGGGTCGTGCGGGCTAAGACTCGCTTCAATAGGTAAAACAACATGTTCGCAATCACGGTACTTCCACCGCAAGTACTCGGACCGATTAATAATCTGCCCTTTGCCATCTTGATACATCAATTGGCCGAACTGCTCTTTGATTAGTTTCTCCACTTCGACTTGCCCGCCAATATTATAAGCATCGATGAGTTCACCGCCTTTTTTGTAATTTGCTAGTTTATAGAGCAAACATTGGTCTTCATTTGACGACTGGCTGATGACACGGTCCAGAATTGAACCGCCGGAATACGCTTGCTTCTTTTTCTTTACACATAGCTTACAAAATTGGACGCCCATTATTTACAACTACCGGTTACACATTACTTTTAACATGATCATGTTTAGTAACAAGAATAAGGAATCAATTTTTGGATTGGCACAGGATGGTACCAAATAACGAAGGATTCATGTTACGCATTTGCGCAGTCAGCCTTGGTTGTTACATTTGAGCGGCTCGTTTATCTAATGGTTTCTTTTTTTTTTTTTATAAAATCACAAAATTCAACGTTTAATTGTCACACAAACTCAATAATATTCTAAAATCGAATGGCATATTTTATCCAGGCATGTTCACCTTAATTATTATCAGTAATAACGATTTCATATTAAATACACAATATTAATATGTAAATATAAGTAATATTCATTCAGTTTTAAATAAACTTTCAACGGATTCATATAGAATTATTCATACAATAATATAACTGTAACAAGAATAAATTATTTCTGTAAAAATGAACATGCATCCCAAAATTTTCATGCATAACACATTTAATATGTTTCTTTTGATTTTTATTTGATGTTTGTTACTGTTGTTCTGAGCAAACATGCGACTTTGCGAACGTGTTCAGTGCTGTCTACGTTTTCAAAGGTACACTCCGTGCAACCAAGTAAGAGAATATAAATATCGAAGAATTTTGACCATTTGAAAATTATGTACTTACTTAAAACCATAGAGATTTCAGAGGCATCATTGTATATTACATATCAGACCGTAAGGACAACACACACTAGCGAAAAGTTCTCGCGGTTTCATAATAGTTTCTTTTCGCCTGGCTGAAAAGACCGTTTTTGCTCGTTATGTTTACTCCTTACAATATGGCAAGTAATAGAAAAGAATGTCACTACACTCTTCGCCTAATTTCTCACAATGAAACGTCACCCGTCACAGATATCTCGTAATTTTATTATTGAGTGTACGTGTCAAAATAACTCTCTGTGATTGGTTCCCGCACAAATGTTTAATTTTTAGTCTCTCATGTTTGCTTAGAAATGCTTTAGATATGCCAATTATTGTTTATTGTGTTAACATTAATATTAATAATGTTTTTTTTACTAAAATGTTGATTCCTTTGATTACTTATTCCTATAGTTACTTCTAATTAACTAAGTAGTTTGAGTAGCAAATAAATAATATCGAGTAATAACTAGAATTGAATACAATAATAAAGTCCAAACTCAGAAAAACATATTTGCTTCTTTAGATTTAGTTAAACGTTACACTAAAAACTTAATGGGTATTAGTTGTATGAGTAGTAGTTATTTCGTTGAAGTACTCATAAAGAAAAGAACAAAAAAATCGTTAGCTTAAGTAATTGCTATATACAAACTGATGTTTGAACATTTGAACCATTTGAACTATCGTTTCTATTTATCGTTAGAATGAGAAGAACTATGCAATTTTATTTTGTTTGCTTCTTTAATCTTTCTATATTGACGATTTGCATAGTTTTGGCCACTTTGAGAATTATTTTATGTTGAGATTCAATTATGAGTAATTTCTAACAACATGTTAGTGCCGAAATACACCAATGCGGTTGCGGTGCGGGATCATAAATTTTTCTTGGGTCCGAGGGAAAGATGCAGCAAATCTTTACCGAGTGGTATGATTCGACCGCATTTTAAGTTTCCGAGTCGTGTCGACATTTCAATTTTAATAATCCCGGACTGTAATCGCATTCGTGTATTTCGACACTTACTGCTTCAGGTCTCCGCAACTGAATTTTCGTTTCAGTTACACTTTCCTAACTTGATTTTAAGTAAAATATTAAAAATCTTTGTCCGATCTACTTGCTTTCTTCATATTTTTCGTAAATCGTAAATATTTCTTAGTAAAAAGGAAGATTGTTACGTCAGTTACGTGTATCAAAATAATTCGTAAAAATGTAGAATATTAATTGAAACATCAGTTGAAACTCTTTGAACTGCAAACGGTACCTTAGTTTTCGTTTATATAAAAGTTGTCGAGATGAAAATGTCTTATACTGCATGTTCAGTAAAATTATTGCTATGTATTGCTGGCGGTGTTGGTGATATTGAATCGTGTCCGGGCGTCACTGACGGTGGATACTGGTTGTTCATGTTGTGGTGTGCGTGCGGTATGTATTGGAAGTCAGTACTTGGAGATCGACTCGATCGACTTAAATTACTTATTCTGTTCTGATTGTAACTGTATCTGTAACCAAGTGACTAAATTTTCCTTGGCTCTCCAAATATCCTAACAATGAAAATTTTCCTAATTCCTAACAAACATACAAAGAATTTCTTACTTTTTAGAAGTGCCAGTTCCAGTTCCAGTCGAAACGGAATCGTCAGGCGAATAAAGTGAAGCAATATTAGTTCTTCTTGGATTATAAGTTTGATATCGATTTGGGACGTTTACATAATCGTTAGCAACGGACTTTGATCGAGTGTACGGACAATAATCTTCGCCTTCGCCCGACGATGAGTATCCACTACTTCTTCGATACGAATTGTTGTAATCCATTTGAATTGGCGACTTGTACTTTAAAGAAGACCTCTGGCTGTAATCTTTATACAGATCGAGATCCTTGTAATTGCCTACCAAACTCTTCCGCGGTTTTTTCTTCTCATTGAAACGCGTATAAAAACTTTTCCTTCGTATCCGGTCGATGACTGATTCATTTTCATCCCCAGAGTAGCTATTCCCATTCGGTGACAGAGGTGATAGTAAATCCTGCGTGTGATGGTAGTCCGAACACACCGACCATGAATCGCAGCTTAAAGTTTCGTCACAAGGAGACAACAACGCACTTTCATCCGTCGTATACGAAATTCGATTCAAATTGTAGTCTTGCGATTCAGTATCCGAAGTTGCGGGAGTATTCAAATCCTTCAAGTCCAGCTTCAATTTCCTCCGATCATGAGTCATTTCTCCATTCACGTTATTATTGCATGCATCGTCTCCATTATGATTTTCTATATTCAGACTTTTCCTGCATGAATTCACTGGCAGTTTGCTAGCCGATTTCTCAGTTTTGTTATTGGTTGCGTTTACTTTCACATTAGCCAAAGTATTATCACTTCGTGATCCATTATAGCGTTTGATCTTGTCCAAAAACAACGATTTCGGACGTTCACTTTGCTCAGGCGATGTCACATCTCTTTGAGCTTGACCATCAGCCGTTTTCGTTTTAAACATAGGTATATTCGATTCACATATATCAGTTAACATCACAGTCGATTCAGCACCATTCTTTTCTTGCGTTTGAGTATCATCTTTGGTTTTATCTTTATCTTCGTACTTCTTGAACAAGTTCAATATTTTCGATACGCTCTTTCTGGACGGTTGAAGAGCCTTCGCTTTGACGTTGGAAAAGTCCTCAACGGAGACTGCACGTTTTATCAGAATCGATTCGGTCATGTGATCGGTATTCCGAGGCACACTTTGTTCGCGTAGTCTTTTAATAGCAGATTCCACTGCTGACTTCTTTTCGTCTTTATCCTTTTTGTCCTCTTTAAGCTTATCATCCGCGGATAGCGAACGAAGTTTTTCAAACTTCTTTTCGATAGACTGTAAAAACTTATTCTTAGTCGACTGTTTCGGTTCGGACTTTTCCACTCCTTTCTTATCTTTTTCGCTTTTCACCTTTGTTGATGAAGTAGTGGGTTTCTTAAGCTTGGAAACTTTCGTGGTTTTGACATCACCATTGGTATTTTCCGGCGACTTTCCTTTGCTCACAACACAATCTTGTTTAACGTCGTTGCCTTTAATGTTACCATTTTCAGCGGGATAACTCTTTGGTCTGACTAGTTTCGAAACGATGCGTTCCTTCTTCGTTTCGTTCTGACTTTGACTCTGACGTGAGAGAACATTCGATTCGATGTTTTTAATATTATCGGAAACATTTTTCAATAGTTTCTCCGTCTCTTTCATATTGCTGGTAACCTCTTCATCATCCTTATTATTATTTTCGTTAATTTTCACTTCTTTATCTATCAATTTTGTTGTCGTGATTGCACTTATACTTGGAGCAATAGGATTTTTAACAGAATTGTCAACCTTTTTAAGTGCTTCCACTAAATCTCTACATTTAATCAACTTTTCATCTTCCTTTGCACATTCTTTTACAATTACCTTGTCGTTATCATTTAGTTTGGCACTGATTAATTCCTTTTCTTTCGAAAGACTACGTTCGCGTCTCAAGTTAAGACGGTTCTTAATTCGTTTATCGCGAATTTCCTTTAATACCTGTTGCGTTTCGCGTTCTCTTTCCTTCTTTTCCTTTGTCACAATGTTGTCTTCTTTCGGTGGGTCGAAGAAGTCCGGTCTAAGAAATCTGGAAATTCGTCTAGTTGCTTTCGGTTCCGTTTTTTGTGGCTCCTTAGGGCAATTCAAATCATCTTTTGACGATTCTAACGTCGATATTTCTGAAATGCTCGAGTCTGGACTTCGCAACGAGTACGAATGGAATTTCATTTTATAATCACTCGGTTCCCGCAAACTACTTGCCCGATAATATCTTGGTCTCACCTCAGACTTGACCGATTCATAACTCGAAGACCTGTCTGCATATGGTGACGTCACATCTCTCGAGGAGTGTTCGTTGAACGTATGAGTGTTAGTAGTCGATGCAATTGGATTAATTTTGGTGTTTTCATGGTTAGTATTGCAGTTTGTTAGATTCTGTTGGCTGGAGCATCGCTTGTCGTACGAGAATTTCCTAGGCAGCGTTGAAGACATCCTATCCACCGAATGTCGTTGTGGTTTAAGTTCTTCGTGATGCGATGTCTTCTCGTCGTTTCGCATGCTCAACGTGCGCGAAACCTTCTTTGCTTCCGACGCCGGCAGTGAGGCGAATAACTGTTTCTGTATGCGACGCGACAGTCCTGGCGTTAAGTAGGATAAAGCTAAAGCGTCTTCTTCCGTCAGTTTCAACTTTTTCAGATTCAGGTCTGACAAGTTGAGTTGATCATCTTTGCGTTCTGAAAAATGAGAATTTCGTGTTACATCACTATCACGTTATTTATACAATCGCAACAAAGAAACAAAAAAATGTTCTTCTCAACTTTCTCTGTCTCTCTCAACTTCTGGAGTTAGTTTTTGTTAATAAGTAGATTTCATGAAAGATGTAATGAAACATTGAAAAATAAAAAAATTGGGCAATACCTTCATAAGTCGATGAACTTTGACCAATGGTTGTCCACTGCGAGGTGCAAAAAACAAACAAAATAAAACAACAACAAATTAGTTAATAATCCAATCAAACAAATTAAAAATTAAATTAAATGATTTAAAGAAAGAAAAAACAAATACAAAAAGTAAAATGATCCTAATCTACTTACAAATCTAATCGTAATACAAATCAACTCGGAAAAGAATGATAGAAAAGCATGTGGCTAAAGCATGTTGTTGATTTTCGTTTCGTGTTACCAAAATTTAAGACTACATAACAACGATAAAATGAAAAATGAAAGTCTACACAAATTACCTTGTGATTGTTTCTCAGTTCTTGTGTGTGTGCGTGTTTTTTATTCTGCGCCACACAAAAGATAAAAATTCAAAAAAGCACTTGACAATAATTAACAAATACAACCACCATCACGACAAAACAGGCAATAAACAAAATTTAGACTTGATTTTCAGGCACGTGCAACTGCGCAAACGCAGTAGCCCCTGCTACGCCATCTTGAATTCGTTTTTACTGAGATTGTTAAATTTGTAAGAAATGGTATGTAAGAAGCAAAAACCACGCAATCGGTACATCATATCAAACAACATCCACATTACATGCATTTCCTACCAATTCGTCTGTTTGTATATAGCTGGCCGATATAGAAGATTTATAGCCGGTGTTAGTGTGTCGTGCCCTCTTGAGTCACGGTGGGCACATGCACCATTACACGCACTCGCGCTGCAATCACACAACACCATCACCAATCTATTCACAACCATGCTGAGAATATACCAAGTGTTTCAAAAACAAAACATTAATCCACATATAAAGTCAATAGCTTTTTTTCCCATTGACTTTATCCATATATATTTGTATTAATATTTTTTTCTGGAAAACTTAGTATTTACTATTTTTTTGAAAAAAGTGTATTGTGTCCGAGTGTCGGGCAAATGTTTACAAATAATACGCACGCAAAATCCGATTGATCCGGTCATTAATCAACGATTAAACTTTTTCTTTATGAAATCGTTGATTAATTTGATTGGCAAGTAGAAAAAAAACGACAAACAACGGCCATATCAACGCATGTACAAAAGGAAAGTAACTACTCTACCACAGGCAGTTATGTTACATTCTCTATGGAACTTAATAAATAAACATGAACAGTAAACACGAGTAACGTTTCCTGTTTCCGTACAAAACGCATGAATGGCATTTTGTATTGAAACAAAGTGTAAAGTAATCAACCACTGAATACTTTTGTTACATACTTATGATAACATTTTTGGTTTACGTACCTCCGCGTGGAAGTGTTGCAGTGTGCGTTGGTCGATTGGTGTCTTTGAAAACGCTATCGATATCAGTCGCCAAATCACGACTGACGCTACGACGCCATGGTATCGAACTATTAACACTTCTTTCTCGACTAAATTGTCTTCCCAATGGAGAATTACTAGAAAAATATACAAAAAGTTAATACAACTATATTTTTGACAGCGGAAATGAGCACAAGCTACGACGCCATAATATCGAACTGTTTAAACTTCTTTCTCGACTAAATTGTCTTCTCAATTGAGAATTAACACAGACGTTAAAATATAATTAATTTTTGAATAAAAGTATAAAACTAATCGGTCACAATAAGCAGCTTTTTGACAACTACATTTTTGGCAGCGGAAATGAGCGATGATCATAGAAAATCATACGCTATGACGCCATGGTTTCGAACTATTTACGCTTTTTTCTCGACTAAATTGTCTTCCCACTGTAGGGATACTAGAGAAATATACAAAGCCGTTGAAATATAAATTCATGTTATAATAAAAAAATAATCGACAGGCAATGAATATAAGAAGCTTGTTTACAAATTATATTTTTGACGGAGGAAATGAGCTTTGAACTACGCATTCTGCACCGCCATTTCACAATAATCGAAGAGAAATAAATAAAATTTGTAATATCTTGAGTTTCATGCTAAAACATGGAAATTAAGAATTTATCAGTCGATTACGACTTACATAAACGATCTCATCTCTCTAAATGTGTAATGAGAGCTTGAAACACACAATAATTATAATAATTTGTCTTATTTACTGTAATTGGAATTAAAATAACTCACCGAGAAGTGCCTAATGGTTCCATGGTGCGATTAAAAAAGTTTCCATGGTCGAATTGACTCAAAAATCGGCTATTGGGGAAAGCAGGTCGCGATGGATCATCTAGTCGATGAGTTAGGTTCCGCACCTATTGAAATAATTCAAAATAAATGCATCAAACTACACGTTTCGACTTTTACTTACTCTTGATAGTAAAGTAGAAAATAGATTTTCGGCCGTAAGGAACTCAAATCCATCATCATCATCGTCATCTTCGCCCGAACTCAATGAATCCGCGTGTTCTATATTGCTCTTCCTCGGCCTAGAACTACGTAGTCTATGCATATGAAACGCGTCCTTCTTTGGTTCCCCTTCGTTATCGCTATCCCTCCCGAAGGAACTATGTCTATGTAATGACGAAACAAATGGTGATTCGTCTTCGGAGCCATCACGGTCAAACAACGACATCATACGTCGTGGCGTGCGGAATTTCGACCCTGACATTCGACTGGTGTTCGTTACCGTGCTGGATGTTTCGCTCGGTTCCAAACTGCCAGCTCGTGGCGTCACATAACCACCACCTTCCACTGCAATGGGAATAATGTATTCTCTAGGTGATTTCTTAATAGGTTCACCAGTCGTTGACGTTTCCGTGTCGGACTCTTGCGTTGATTGCCGTGATAAACTATTCGAACGCTGCGAGGAGGACGAACGTTGCGATTGGAACATTCTGGGCACTGGAGGTTTCGTTGGCGGCGACAGAATGGGTTCGTCAACACGTCGTTCAAAAGCAATAGGGATAATATGCTCCTTTTTCTTCACTTCCGGTTCGACAGACACCGATCGGAAACCAGGACTCGTTGGTGGCGGACTGCCAATTGGGAAAGTGACTTCGTTTCGTTGCGATGTCAACGTTGATGGTGTAGGTGCTCCTACATGATGGGACATTTCAGTCTTGAATTCCATGGTAGCTGGTTTAGGTTTCGGATAGTCTAAATGTATTTGAGCTTTTGTTGATTTACGTCGCGGCAACGTTGCGGATTTCAGTGTAATTTCAGCCGACGACGTTTGATTCTCCGTTTGGTGTTCTGCTTCCGGAGTTTTAGCAACCTCTGGTGTTGAACTGAGAGGTATTGGCGACTTATCAAACGTTGGTATGACACGCGTGAAAGGTTTAGGTGTTGATGGAGATAGCGGCGAGATCATTCCGATGCTGCCGGATGCAGACCGGCCGCTGGCTCCGAAAGGCACTGGCGGTTTACGGACCATACACGGTCGCGATTTTGATTTGCGTGTTCCCTCCTTATCCAAAGCGTTTGAAATAATGCTGACAGCATTTTTCATTTTGAGTTTATGTTCGTCATCTTCCGGTGGCTGTTTCGAGGAGTCGTCAACTGGTGTATGAACCGGTGAAGCAGTCGTTGTAGGAGGTGTTACAGGTTTACCAGCTTCAGATTTGACAACAGATGCAAGAACGGGACTAGCTGTAGAAAGAGATACCGGTGAAGAAGTAGGTGGTGGCGTAGGAAGCACCTTAGGAGATTCTGGACTTTGTTTTTCTGCATCTATATCGAAACTTTCCTTCTTGTCATCGATGATAAGCTTCTTGGACGTTGTATTCTTGACTTTTGGCGGAGATGTGCCAGTTAAACTTGCTCTCCGTTCAAATTCCTTCTTAAATCCTCCAACGCTCACACCCGGAATAATAATTTTCTTTGGTTTCTGTTTCTCTGGACTTGGCGCTTTGTCATTAGCCATTATCATGTTCTGGAACTTTTCCGCTTGCTCAAATATCCGACTTTGTCTCCGTTCTGAAGGTTTCGACACGGGAGTCGCTGAACAGTTAGCAGTAACTTCAAGAGGAACTTCCTTGACTTCCGTTTTTACTTCATCGGCGGGTTTCGATACCTCGACCATTTTTTCAACTTCTTTCTGTTCTTTCGTCTTGACACTTTCATTTTTATCGGAAAGAACCTTCTTCTTAACCAGCTTCTTCTTTGGTGTAGTGCTTCCAGGTGTTTTAGACTCTTCCTTGGCTTCCTTTTCTTTAACAACAATTGGTTCCACAGCCACTTTACTCTTTCCAACTTGATTTTCCTTATCGTTGTCGGCAATGTTTTCTTGACTCGGATTTTCGTTAATTTCTTCCAGCACCTTGGCACTTAAACTTACTGACGTTGTTTTCTTAACTTTGCTTGTTGGCTTCTTAGCCGCTTCATTCTTCTTGGCGGCTTCTTCGATGATTTCGGCGCAAGCTGCTCCTTGTAGGGAAGGATCATCAATGACAATATCTGCCATTTTAACGTCTTCTGGTTTTGGTTTCGTCGTTTCAGTTTGCGCAGCATTAGGAACAGAAATATCAGCGACGGTGCTTTCCTTTACTATCTTCTCTTTGCGTTTGCCATCTTGTAGCACATTAGCGTGTTCCATACTAACAGTAGTCTCTAATTTGCGTTTCGACGTCAGCTTATCTTGCGCCATCAACTCTTTTATCCTACGTTCCGGAGAACTGACAATTTCCATGAGAGAACCAGCCGACTGAGATCGCGTTGGCGGAGCTGGTTCCGGTTTGACTTCTTCCGCTGCTTCCCCAGTCACAACCAATTTGTCAGCTTCTAATTGACCTGGCGGAGGGTTAAGGGACAATAAAACGTCTAACCGCACGGGTGTTTGATTAGCTAGTTCTTCGGAAATGTCCAGGCACGATTCGGGATAGCCTTCGTTCACCCACCAATGAGCGCAGATCTTTTCGATGTCCGCGCGTTTCTTTGGATTTACTGTTAACATTTCTTGTATTAAACCCGAAGCAGCTGTAAAGGAATTTGATAAACATATACATAGATAGACATTGGAATTTCAATTTGATTCACTTACGACTGGGATTTTGGGGTTCAAAGTATTCGCCCTGTGAAATTGACTTAACCAGCCTTTTAAAGTTGCTACCGTCAAAAGGCATCGCACCATAAACAAGCGTATAAAGTAGGACACCCAATGACCAACAATCGACTTCAGGCCCGTGATACGGCGTCCCTTTGACGATTTCCGGAGACGCATATAAAGGTGATCCGCAGTACGTAGACAAATGTCTGTGGTCGTCGAAAACATTCGAAAGACCGAAATCGGCAATCTTGGCATGTCCATTTTCATCGAGTAAGATGTTTTCCAGTTTCAAGTCTCGATGGCAGATTTTATGTTTATGACAGTAATAACACGCTGTGGCAATCTGCCTGAATATCCGTCTGGCTTCATCTTCGGCGAGCATTTTTCGCACAAACAAAAAGTCATACAGCTCACCACCTGCCGCGTATTCCATTACTATTATGATCTTTTCACGATTTTCAAACACTGCAAAGACCAATCAATCTACATGAAGACAATGCCAAAAGAAGTAGAAAAACATAAGAAATTACCTTCATAAATGTGAATAATATTTGGATGTTGAACGGAAGACATTATTTGAATTTCACGTCGTATTCGAATTAAATCTGCTTCGGTTTCTATTTTCGACTTTTTAATTGTTTTTATTGCTACTTCTTGACCAGTCTCTTTATTTATTCCTAATTGCACTTTGCCGTAAGTACCTTGCCCTAGTTTTTTGATGATATCGAATCTGAAAGGAAGAAACAAGTCAAAATAACTCAACAACTTGCTGTACTTGTACTTTATGAGTTTACGACGTTAGAACTTTATGAAGATCTTTAACTCATCGCATAAACTATAAACGAATAATTCAAAAACAATAGATAGATGTAGAAAAGTTGGTATTACCTTTGTTTTAATTTTCTTTTATGATTATGGAGGCGAACACTCCCAGTGTTCTCGATGCCACCCATAATGTTATTTATCAATGCTTCGCCCACAACCATTTTGCTGTAAAAAAAAAAAAACGAAAACAATAAATTAACACGAAATCAGAAAATACCAAGATTTTAATACTTGAAAACAGTAAAACAGAAATTACATACCATCTAATCTTACAATAGAACACTCAATTGTGTCCATCCAATCATCTAATATAAAATAAAAGAGCCGAGCGCGTGAGTCAGAAATAGCAAAGTTGATAGATTGACTGACAGAGCCGCGGACTTTGGTGTCTATCTATTTTTGAGACGAAGGCAGCAATAGACTGCACAGAATTGCAGAGAATCGGATTGTAGATTAAAAAGAAGATTTTTCTTTCACTGCTTAATAAAATGAAGTTCTTCAAGAAAACAACAACAGAGACACACAAAAAAAGTCAAAGAACTGCCGATACAAAATTTAACAACAACAACAACAACGCAGACTTGAAAACATGTTAAGATCATAAAATTTCGCAAAGTTTAGAAATTTTGCAGTATTTATGACTCTATACATATACTGTACCTCGTAATATACGCTAAGTAAACATTTAATGTGTATCACAAAACGTACAGCTGGAAAGATTATGGTCAATTTGCTGCACTATTTGTTTCGTTGTGAGCCTGTAGCTCTTTGGAGAAATGCGCGATAAACAAGAAGCAACTTTATACATTTAATTTTTAACTATCCTTTTGCTTTAAAAACATTGCCGCATATATTTCGTTACGACGAGTAAAATTTCGTCAATTTGTTATTTGGTTTGATTTCATAGCTTAATGTTCGTTCGAGCCAATGTTTAGTGTTGCATGCATGTACGTTTTCTCAGGCGCCCACAGCTTCCGTCTAAATATAACTGACACACACACAAACTCTCACAGGGGACGTGCACACAACTGCTGGATGTGGTGGACCCGTCGATTTCGACTTGTGTACTCGCATACGATACGAGTCGCGTCGTCGACACCGCGACCACCGCATAAAATAGGCAGGCAGTCGCAACGCAAGCAAGCCAACGATGAGGAGACGAACACACGTAAATATAAGCATGAGCACGAGCTTGAGCGAAAGTAAGTTTTAGTCGAGTTGTCGAGAGGCATAAATTATGGTGGCACTTTTGGGAGGAAGTCGCAAGTCGCAGAGCAATGTGCTTTTATTGTTCCGGATGTTTCATCATGTCTCTCAGGGTTCATGCACCAACTCACCATGCGATTTAAAAACGATACTTAGACTGATAAATGCACTTCTTTAGTCAAGTGCATTGCATGAATGCAATTTAATTATACGTATTTAAGTAATGTGTGCGAAACGATAACGAATAAATGAGGAATCCATAAAAACTTCCAAATAGGAATATGATGCACCTGTCGGGTTGTAAATTTCAGAACTTCCTTTTTAAACATACATTAAAAGTTCCAATAAATTTCTTGCCAAATTACCAACAATTCTAGAATTCTGCGTAGAATTCTTATTCTTTAAAAACTATTAACTTTTTAACTCGCGTTTGAATCGCACTCAGAAAAACATTAATGGACAATTATTTTGCAGTTCCACGTGAGCTTTCATTCTTCTTAATTAATTAATCAGACATGAATATGAATCAACCGTGAAAGTAAACGAGTTGATTTGAATGTTGAACGGGTTCGCCTGCTCCGGACGTAAAACAACAACACACGATAAAGTAACTTGGTTTGGTGTTGGTGTATGATTGGATAAGATTGGTGGAAATAATGCGAGCAGGCAAAAAATACAAATGTCAAACCCGACTTTTGCTACCCATGCCCAGCACTACCCACGTTGTTCCACTAGCATATTTAGATATGTATAGTTATAGACTAAACTCGGTAGAGCAGGGGTTCTCAAAGCTGTGGGTCGCAACCCACTAGTGGATTTTGAGTGGGTCGCAAATATTTAAAAAAAAAATCAATGTAGTTGAAAAACGTCACGACATGAACGCAGACGAAACGCAGCTAAACTATGAATTTTAAGCAAATGGGTCGCGAAAAATGATAATTTTCAAAAGTGGGTCTCGGCCTGCAAAAGTTTGGGAACCACTGAGGTAGAGTAAACGAACACGACAATCATTTAGTTACATAGTTATTCGATGAACTATAACTTCTTGTTCTCGAATATAGGTCGTAGGTGTGGAGTCGTGGAGTCTCATGGACATTGGACAATCAGAAAGCATTCAAACGACAGGATAGTCTATAATAATATATTTAATGTCTGCTTCGAACCTTTTCGATAAAGTCAAAAGTCAACCCACCATAGTTATCTGCTTGGTTATCAAACTTGATATTGGATATCAATTCAACATCAACTCCAATCCAATTTCTGTAAACCGACCATGCGAATACGAACTGAACGGTTTTGGTTTGTTCATTGACGGGCCACCCGGTCACAGCCAACATCCAACATACTTATTTATATTTGTGATTTGTTTGTCTAGATTTTTGCTTTATAATTTCGAATTTCTATTGTATTTTCATTTTGTCACTTATCGGAGCCGGAGATACATTTACTATACTAACAACACAAGCGAGCAAGCAAAAAAATGAAGTTAAATAAGACTATATACTGGGTGTTTTATTAAATAAAACATGAATTGAGGAAATGTAACAGATTCAAGCACCTTGTACATATAATTGGCAAACAATACTTATGTGAACTAAGCTCAATGTTGAAGTCCAACCATAGAAAAAATACAAAAGTACATTAATATTTTGTTGTAATTGCCAAAATCCATTGCCAAAAACAGAAAACATTCATACATTTACAGAAAAATTAATTAAAAGTAATTTAGCTTCCTAAACGTACATAATATTGAAATCTTTCGAAGGCTATAATACAAACTTGACCATATTATGCCTTAAATTTTTTTTGCACAAATTCGGTTTGTACTTCATTGCATATAAAAAAACGTTCATCAGGAAAATACCGACCATACAAATTTATTTATAATTATAAATGTTGCAATAATTCAAATAATCAACATCTTTTCTTTCAATTGAATTGTCTTCTGTGTGATATTTCGACTGGGTAAATTAAGACGCGAAAGAAAGTTATTAAAATGGGTACCGAGTTTGTAATAGACCATAAAATAGAATTTCGAGACCGATTTTGAATAATGGAGTGGAACCGATTTTGTTAAATGCCATAGTTGCCACCTTTTTCAGTAATTTGATGGGGAATGTTCAATAATTTCTAAGATTAAGCCGCCGTGGTTCTCAAAGCGTGTTCCGCGGAACACTGGTGAAAAATTGAGAATTCCCCTTTTTAAGGTACGATTTTTTGTCTGATTCAAGTTTTTCTTGAAAAAAATGAACTATGTAGGTATATAATTTGAAATTAACGATGTATAGGCGTCTGCGCGCCATCAAATTTAAACTGAGAATCGGATCCTTTGACATAGATCAATGTAAAATTTAGGTGTTTCATAGATCAATGTAAAATTTAGGTGTTCCGCGGGCAAAAATGTTTGAGTTTAGGGTTCCGCGACTTTAAAAAGTTTGAGAACCAAGGGATTAAGAAACCGATCTAAAATAATTTTGCATTTTTCTCACTACACAAGAAGTCAATTCCAGACTAGACTTTAGCAAGATGTGAAGCTGTACATGTCCCATACATAGTAAGCAGAAAAAATCTGTGAATTTATTTTGTAAGAAATCGCTTGAAATTGGAATAACATGACTCAACATTCAAAACTATGACGTTATGACGTCAATAACGAAATGCTCCATCGCTACTAATGATTTGATTCATAAAAAAAAAATGCTTTACTACTCCACAAATAATTCTCGAAAAAACTTATCGCTAAATGTTTTACCCAGCTTTGTAGGTAGGTACATTTGCACATGTATTTAAAGAAATAAACATTTCCATAAAGAAAGAAGGCTGGTGTCAATTAATGACGTATGAAAGCATGTGGTTAAAAAGCAAACGAAATGAACAAAACAGAAGGAAAATTTCAACCAAATTTCTATAAACCTGCTAAAATTTTACATTTATACACGAGTAACACGAGATCAATTGATGTCTCAGTCTGAACTATTCTCTTATGCAATATATGGGCGAATGTTCGTTGGTTGGCTTGCTTTTGCCAGTGCTTGTTCATTTCGTTTCATTTCATTTCAAAGTTGTGTGGGTGTGCAATCGTTTTCTTCACAATCTGAAACGATACGATACGACTATTTTAACGTGTTGTTTAACTGACGCATTACAGCAATGAACGAATGAACAGCGGCGAGAAGTTAATTCCTTCCATTCTTTTGCTCTTTTTGTTTTGTCGTTTCATTTTCATTAGTTCAACTCAGTACAGAGTATCCGTATATTATAATAAATGACTGTAATAATGATCAGCATGAACATAAAGAGGAACTTAAATGGTAGATCAAGCAGAGACTACAAAAAAAAAAACAAAGAAAATGGATTAGACAAACATTAGAAGACCACACATAAAAGACACATTTTTCAATAAGATGCAAGCTTAGCCCTGCATCTGCTAATGACTGTCCTTTATATCTCAACCTCATCGGTTTGTAAAGTTGTAAGAAGAGCAATGCTTCAATAGATGAGCAGAATTACAAGTAAAATGTCTCCTAACCTAATTATAACCCATTACCTTTATAAATTTAGATCGGCGCAAGTAACGTTTAGGAATCCGAACTTGTAAGTAAGCACGTTAAAAGTACAAGCGTAATGAAGGCTTCAAACGTACGTACCTACTAAGAGAAAACCGAAAGCAAAACACGAATTTCGAAGACGAAGTACTTCAAGACACTTTCGTGTATTCTTGACTAATTTCCAAAGTAATAATTTTATTATTCATAGTGCAACGCCTACTTAATAATTACAATGAAACAAATGAAATGCTAGGCATACTTACGGGTTTTCTGTGTAATTGAATCCTTACATAAATTATACAAAATCCCAAAAAATATTCGATGCACTAAACTCGTTGATACTTCCTTCGTCTTGTTGTTTTTATTCTTTTGTTTGAATTTGTTTGTTTTGTTTTCTTTTGTTTTTCAAAATAGAAATGTCGATGGACGGCACACCGTTTTTGCCAAATCAAGTAGGTGTTGGAATTAAGTCGCAAGAAGTGTCACCTTAAATTTCAAGCGCGACATTCACGACGAATCAACAATCAATCGTCACCGATACGTGTTGATCACAAATTTCCATTATTCTACTAGGAAAACTAACATTTTTCTTGCCGAATTTTCTCAATAAACACGACGACACGAACAGTACTCACGACAATGCGCCATCTTGTTAGGTTTGTTAACTGTGTGAGTGAGACGAGTGATATAGAGATGAGATGTCATGAAATTGACTAGCGTCTGGCCGGTATAAAATTATGACCAATCACAAACGCGTTACAGAATATGATCATCAAGTTGCCTACCTTTGCAGTGAATCGTTATGACGAACGGGCATGGTAATACTATGCATAAGTGCGACGCAGTGAGACCTATAGACGAAAATCCAAGTGAAGAAAAGAAAAAACATAAAATAAGTCATACACCCCTTTTCAATATTTTTTTGGTAGTGTTTTGCGTTGTGTTTTGTTATTTGAGGCAATTGAAAAATAACCCTCAGGTGTGGAACTCATAACGGGTAGAATTATAAGCGTAAAAGTACGGCGGAAACAAACACAGGGAAAATTCTTACAGTTTTCTCACTGCAAAGGTAGATTTTCCCAGGGTTTGTTTCCGGCGTACTTTTGCCCTTTACGAATCCTTTACGCCAGGGCTTCTTAAAC
Organism: Liometoxenus newtonarum; assembly: GCA_030264535.1. Classification (NCBI taxonomy): domain Eukaryota; kingdom Metazoa; phylum Arthropoda; class Insecta; order Coleoptera; family Staphylinidae; genus Liometoxenus; species Liometoxenus newtonarum. The sequence continues at coordinate 29,328 of JARJEB010025461.1, forward strand.
TTTTTTCATTCAGGACCCCATTTATGATTGTTTTTTTGGCGACCCCATATAAATATAAAAGAAAGATATATAAATATTTTGTGATAATATATTGATTAGGTAACAATATACATATATATGAAAAAATATAGTTTTAGAATTTGTTTAGAAACATACAAAAATATAAAATTAAACTTGCACAAATAGTTGTAAAATTGTATTTATTTATTTATTTATTATGTGTGAGTGTAATTCTGTTGTCACAAATACACATCTAGATTTTATAAATTCGTATATTTAAATATTTTACATTAAAATTTCGCGACCCCAGGATTTTGCTAAGCGACCCCATTTGGGGTCGCGACCCATAGTTTAAGAAGC
>JARJEB010025464.1:0-11503 GCA_030264535.1 Liometoxenus newtonarum
AACTTGGAAACATGAAAGGGATTAATTTCAACAGGTCATTTTCAAAGAACGTTATTTTATTACTTAGAATGTTTTCCTCAAACCAAGACAATAATGCTTCAAAAGACTAGTTACAAACCTTTTAATCGCATTAAATACAAATGCAATGGGCTGGTCATTTCGTTGCTTAGTTAAATTTCAGGAAAATATTCATTCATGGGTTTCAGGTATAAACCGAACAGAATAACCGAACTGAACAGAATACAGCAAAACGGAAGATTATTGGACAATACTAATGCATCCGATAGTACATGCTTGCAAACTAAAGCAAATTTCCAGGACTTTTGACAATTTTTCAATTTTTTTAAAATTCCGTTATAATTTTTTGTTTCGAAAATTTTTTACCTGATTCTGATGCTATAATATGGATATCCATCATACGATTGGCTTCGCAAAAAAATACCACCGCAATTTCAATTAAAATCTTTTGCATATTTCATTCTTTCCTTCCGGCTACTGCTGAACATTTAAACGCCACACAGAAAGTAAAATATGAAAAAGTTAGCAGTTTAGCAGTTAGTTCATTTAATACCAACCTAACAGGCTAAAACTCAAAATTTCATTTAGAAAAATATCGTCAAACACGAAAAATGCCACAAAAGACTTAATATTTTAATTTACTAGTTTTTGTGTCTTCTCTTTTCAGGGCACTAGCAATCAACTTTTTTCTGAAATCAAAATTTAGAGGATGGAAAATTATTGAACATATTTTTCTCATGTTTGCAAAACTGAAATCGGTTGTTCTGTTGTTGTTGCGCTGATGCTTATATGCATATCAATGTAAAATGGAAAATAATGACAAGCTGTTTTGCTGTTGCTTATATTTATATACATATTCAGGGCCGTATCTAGGAATGCTGGCATCTGTGGCAAATTATTAAACCGCGCCCTTCACTCACAGACTCAAAAAACAAGTATTCTATTGAACAAGAGCAGATAAATTTATAATTTGTCTCCAGTTGGGCGCCAAAGATGTAACAAAGTGGTTAGGGTGGAGGGGTCGTCGCCTAAAAAATCAGTTAGGGAACTTAATTTTCTTTTTGCCTATTTTGTGAATACTTGCTTTCACGTGGCGGTGTAGCGCCCTTGTTTATCTTGCGCCAGTGGCAGGGGCCTTCTTTGCCACGCCCTAGATACGGCACTGTTCAATGTCATTATCAAAAAGGCTATTAGACAAGATATTAATTAACATTAAGGGTATAATATCACCCGGCAACCGCGTAGATTAGCTTCTGTAGTTTGTTATGTTATATTACGATTACGACGGAGATGTTTCGTTCAATTATAATTGCAGCAAAATTGAGTAGGTTCTGTTTTAATATAAATTACGAGAATGCCAAAGCCCAAAGGCGGTAACCGGTGAACCAATAAAATTCAAATATGTTTCATATCATTGCACCAGCCGCAATTGCAGCCGTACCAAACGCAGTGCGCAGCAGCAATTGCAACCGCAACAGCCGCACCGCAACAGCCGCAGCAACAGTTGTCACCGCACCAGCCGCAATTGCATCCGTACCAGCCGCGCTGCACCAATCTTGTGTTTTAATTTAGTTTCAGAATTGTCATTATACTCATTAGTGTTCTGGTGAAGTGTGAAATTGCACTTGAAATTAAACTGTTAAACGAATCAACAATAATTATATTGGTAAACACCCACTATTACCGATTATGATTTTTCTGTCTGTTCAGTGCAATACAAATGTGACTGAGTGACTCATATCTGAAAAATAATATTTCACGTTCACAAATAATGAAAACATGTTTTTCGAAACCCTTAAACGCCAAAAATATTGATTTTAAGTAAGAGAAAAACATTTCGAAGAATCTGGTAAAAATATACAAAAATCCCTTGCTCTGGTGACTTCACTTTCGGATTATGTTAGTATCAAGTATCAACTCAGGCTCAGGGTAAAACCTTATCGTAAGCGCCGGGAGCTACAAAACCGCCGAACGTTCAAAATCTTCAGGTATTCACTACAAAGTGGCTTAATTACAACTTTACGCTCCCACATAATCAAATTATTACCTATACTGCTTATCTTGTAGTTTCGATTCATACATACAGAGTGATTAAAAATGATTGACATCTAGTTGATTTTGATTGTCGGCGTTTTTGTGAAAATTTGATGATCCAGTCTTCACTCATTTTGCGAGGGGGTGCAGAGATTTCGATGGTCTATGGGCTTTCATATGGTTTAATCCGGCACTGCTCTTTAAAATATTGGCTTGTCATTAGTGATTACAGTCCACGGATACTTGTTAGTGGTTACCATAGAAACCGTTTACATTTTTGCATTCTTTATCCGGAATCCTGACATACCACAACACTTTTCAAATTTATTTACATCAAAAGTATTTGAATACTGTTTTACTAAAATATACAGACTGGACTGACAGACTGTTTTATCAAGACCTACTTGTAGTTTCGATTCATATATACAGAATGATTAAAAATGATTGACATCTAGTTGATTTTGATTGTCGGAGTTTTGGGAAAATTTGATGATTCAGTCATCACTTATTTTGCGAGGGGGTGCAGAGATTTGATGGTCTATGGGCTTTCATATGGTTTAATCCGGCACTGCTCTTTAAAATATTGGCTTGGCATTAGTGATTACAGTCCACGGATACTTGTTAGTGGTTACCATAGAAACCGTTTACATTTTTGCATTCTTTATCCGGAATCCTGACATACCACAACACTTTTCAAATTTATTTAGGTACATCAAAAGTATTTGAATATTGTTTTACTAAAATATACAGACTGACAGTCTGTTTTATCCAGACCTACTTGTATTTTTCTACGTTATATAAATACCTATAGAATGATGTTCAATGATTCTATGAAATTTTTAAAATAAATTTCGAAATTTTGCTTTTGTTCATTTACGCCGCATTTAGCGGGCTTTTCTGCTTGTAATGCGTTCTAACTTTTAACTGTTTTAACATTTTTATGTCCAGAGTTTTTCAGGGTAATTCCGACGAAATACTTACATACCTATATACCTTACAAAGTGGTTTTTATTGGAATTGTCAGTAAACGAATTATACAGTAAATTTATTTATCGTGTGACCATGGAGATTTACATATTAAAAACTTTAGGTCATGATAATGGGTCTCCTGCGCAATAGTTTGCATAGAAAAAAAATTACCCTCTTAATTTGGACCATTTTAACCTATTCTGATGATTTCTAATACCGACCATTGTTTGAAAAGGTTTTTATTGGAATTGTCAGTAAACGAATTATACACTAAATTTATTTATCGTGTGACCATGGAGATTTACATATTAAAACTTTAGGTCATGATAATGGGTCTCCTGCGCAATAGATTGCATAGAAAAAAAATTACCCTCTTAATTTGGACCATTTTTAACCTATTCTGATGATTTCTAATAACGACCATTGTTTGAAAATTTGAAAATAACATGATAAGCAATAATGGGTTGCATACATAGGCGGAATCCTTTACTCATATCAATAAAATATTGATGTTAATGTGGTTGCCTATGATAAAATGTAATTTTTTTTCACTTTTTTAATTTCTTTTTCTTAAGCAAATTAAGTACATTTTTTCTTTGCAAACTAGAGCGCAGCTCACCTATTAACATTACCTAACTCCATGTCCAAACGATAAATAAATTTACTGTATACTTATAAAAAGTTGTGTTTTGCTTTTGTTTTTTTTTTGTGTTTTTGTGCTTTGTTTTTTTTTCTCTCCTTTTTTACTAAGCTTTGTAACGGTTAATAAAAAAATCAATTTACACGAAAGTGCTTAGTGAGCGATCAAAGGTCTTCCATTCCGCAACAAACAAGAAAAGTGAATAAATATATTCATAGACCGAACAAACGGGAGCACAAAAAGATAAGCAAAGGGAAAAGTGTTAGTAAAAAATGAAGAGTATAAAGGAACATTTAATGACGTCAAATATCTTTTAGTTATAACTTATGAAGTTTAGGTTCGTGATAAAGTAAAACTAGATTGTGGAAAAAAGTTAATTAAGTTTTTTCAAAAACTTGTTCAATCATGAACTATATCAATTAAATTTTATATTCGTAAAAAACTTCGTCTATACTTGTTACTACACCATACCATGGCATCTGTCACTGGCTCTCTACTCTGCGCTCTGTTCCTAATCGTAATGTTCTATTTTCGAGTTTCGAGCGAATCTTGTTTTTGGGTTAGGGGGTAATCCTTGATTGATCGCTCGCCATACGCATGATCACAGTTGGCGTTGCGCATTCAGGATTTTCCTCTAAGGAAAACCGTGTCAATATCATGGCCGTCTATGTATAAAGATAAACATGCTTCACGCAATATCGCGAGCGAAAATCGGAAAAACACCAAAATACAATAGACTGATGTGAAATTTAGTGATAATGATAACACGTTAATGATAACAATTCGAATACTCATGGATGCGAAACTGTTGGTTGGTTAATTGCTCAAAGAACTGTTATAAACACAAAAAAAAGAACGAAACTTAAATCAAGGAAATAAATATAAAGTGGAGCAAAACAAAATAATGTAGTGATAATAATCATGTCAAAGTCTAATCGCAGTGATAACAAAAATATTTGCCTAGTTCCGATTGTCATTTGTTTATTAATAGGTAAGTTTTTTTTTGTGTGTTTTTTTTTTACTTTCCGACTTACCGGAGGTATAGTAAGGAAAGATAGGTGCTTGGGCAAAATTTCCAAATCGCGTTTTCGGCGGATCTCTACGAATCTCGCTTCCCTGAGTCCGAAAAAGTGGTTTTTGTTTTTTTAATATAAAACTTTACATAGAATAAGTTTTTTTGTCGTTTTCAGGTAATTTTGCCCTTGTCCATGGAGAAAGTGAACACAGGACGAAAGCGGCATCGGAAAAAGTATCGGATCTGTATTGTTACAAATGCGACACGATAGGAAATGAAGAAATATGTTTGAACATTAAGGATAATAGCACCATCGAGAAATGTGAAAAGGATCAACGAATATGTCAGGTATTCAAAAACATAACAAACATATTAAAAAGTAGGGCAAATAGGCGCTTGGGGTAGAATATTTTTCGGGTCCCGAACAATTGCCCGAAAACAATTGACCGAAATAACAATTCCCCGTTATTTCGGTCAATTGTTTTCGGGCAATTTTCCATCGGGCAATTGTTTTAGGGGCAATATTCCGGGAACCGAAAAATAGGATAGTTGCCCGAAAATAAAATTGACCGAAATGAGAATTGCCCGAAAATATTATTTTGTTAATCCAGTTCGGTTTGGGTGGCTTGCTACCCAAACCGAACGCTAAGAGGTAAACACACAAAACGTACTTGGTTTTAGCGTACTTGGTTTGCTTTTTGAATTTTCGGGCAATTCACATTTCGGTCAATTGTAATTCGGCGAATTTCATTTTCGGGCAACTATCCTTTCGGGGAATTGTTATTTCGGGCAATTTTCCTTCGGCCAATTGTTTTCGGGCATTTCGTTTAGATCCATATTTTTCAATTTCTAAATGTGTTCTTTGGTATTGTTTAGGTTCAAACAATAACAATGTCAACGCCAACAGATAAAAGCATAAAAACGGATAAAAAACAACAACCGAAATTATGGTTACTGAAACGCGGATGCACCAAGTTCTGTGAACCCGTGTGTGTGACAATCGGCGAAAGGACTAAGTTGCGCGCGTGCAACACCTGTTGCGAATCGTCCTACTGCAATACTGGTAATACTGCCAAGTCAATACACTACACGCAATCATCGTTTATTGCAAAATTTCTACAAATCTTATTCATTGCATTCATCGCGTTATTTATCAACGCAGGATGCAATCCTAATCAATTTTTTGATGATGACAAACACAATTATGCCAAAAAAATTTAAAATTATGCCATAAATACTTCCCAATATGACTAATAATAATTAAATAAGTATACTTAACAAAATCTATCTTGATATGCATTATTATTATCTTAATTTAAATTTTAAATAAATATATACATATATAAATAAATATTTTTGAATATTTTTACTTTCCGACTTAACGTAAGTACAGCAAGGAAAGTTGTGTGATAAGGCAAAATATCGACAGTGCTGCTGCTAGGGTACATCTAAATCACGCTGACAACCAAAATTGACAATATAAACTTCATCAACCAAACCGTTACCGAAATTAAAATAATAGGTACGGCTTGACACCGCACAATTTTTTTAAATTAATCAGTGGTGTTCCTTATGCAGCATCCAGGTCGGTCCGATTTACCCTTAGAATGGTATATTTAATTAGTTATTAGTAAATAGGTGATAATACATCAAAGGGACTTGTAAAGATCGTACAATCGTCATGGCTCAGTGCGAGCGCATAGCCGAGTTCGTCTACTTGCTGATTCTTACTCGGACGTCCAGGGTTCGAATCCAGGCAAGAGGTCAATATTAAAATTTTAATATTCGTCTTTATTAATGGCAAATACCTCCATTTCCCTGGTTCCTTTGCATGTGCTGAATTGCCGAATGGTGGATACGTGGGGAGGATACGTGGTAATTACGTAAAAAAACACTGGGGCAGATCAACCAATCGTCATTTACTGTGCGAGCGCATAGCTGAGATAGTCTAATCGCTGACTCTTACTCAGGCGTCCAGGGTTCGAATCCCGGCAAGAGGGTCAATATTACAATATTAATACTCGTCTTTAAGAATGGCAAATACCTCCATTGCCTCTGGTACCTCTGCAAGTGTTGAACTGCCAAATGGAGGAAAGGTGCTAATTGCTGTTTAGGCTAACTGCGCGATACATAAGACGAATCGGAGCTCAGTTCAAGTCTTTCTCATACCTGGGTGCTGCTGCGGAGATGACAGTGGCCATACGTCGTCACTACTTTTTTATTCTTCCAATCGGTCGGTCTTTCGCTAGCATTGATTCAGATAATGATATTAAAATATAATTTGCTTAGTTGGTTTTCCGCAACTATTTGTTTCTTACAAAAGGCAATTTACAAAATGTGTTGCAATTTTTCAGTCGTAAATGCACCGTACCTCAATTGGTTAGAGCATTGGCATGGCTGCGGGTTCGATAACTTTTCAAGTCGGTTCACATATTCGATTATCTATAAATTACATTTAATAAATTCGAGGCATAAAAGTGTTACAATTCAAATTTCTCCATCTTTGCTTAAATGATGATGGTTCTTGTAGAAGAACTTGTTACAGACTTTTTTTAAGTAAACAAGAGACTTCGTGGGTGTGGTCTGCGAAAGTACAATCCACGCAGCAAGTTTGACCATCCAAGAGAATTATGTATACTTAAAATCACCGATATATCTTGTATATTCGAGTCAAGATAACATATTGCGATTGGCTCCCGCAAAATAAAAATGTTTTATTTAGTTCGCATATTTTCCGGAACTCCGATTTGAGTTGAAGCGCTGTAGTTAATAATTTATTAATGTTCAAGTGTAGTGTTGAAATAGTTGCCCACTTCCGAATTAAGTTGAAGTTTACGAGTTACCTGCAATTTCCTCTATTGCACGCATTTCAGGCTTGCTTGTGTGTTAATTGAATAGAAAATGCAGGATTGGTAATTGGTTTAGTCGAGCTTCGATCAATTATAATTAAATCACTAACTATAAAGTGAATCGATTCAAGCAGAAGCCTAAATACCATGAAGCCTTTTAATTTTAAGTGTAATTCCGCTTATATCTGCTAAAGAAATCGAGAAATGAAATTACCTTGGTAAAAAGAAAAAATTTGAAAACCTATTTTTAGATTAAATTGCTTGCAAATACTTAAAGTTGAGATTTATATTTTTGCCAATATATTTTCACAGAATTTATGCAACAGAATTTGTGCTAGTTCAGTTGCATAACTATCATATAAAACTGTTGCGTTATATACATAACGCAACACTTTAGTCTATCTCCTTCTTTCTCATTCCATATGTTCTACGCTTTTACGACAATTGTTGTATGGGTTGCATACTTTGTGAGATTGTTTATTACTCCCTCATAACAAACACACTTCTTCACGCAAAGTACTGTCGCTAAAAACTAACAAATAATTGCATTTGTGGTTAAACCGAATTGTTGCACTCAATATAGTCAAGATACAAGCACTTAGCTCAATTTAAACTAATTGAAACTAATTAAGACAAAACGCAATAAACTACAGCGCTTCTAAGAAAACTAGAGCTCAAAAAAATATGGCAACATGGCATCATTTTTTCTTTCACTATAGAAGTAAGTAAGTTGTTTCGACTGAAATTATCACATGTTTGTGCTATTTGGCAACACTGTGGTCAAATGCAACCCGCATTTTTGCGTGAACAAATAGCAGAGTGTAATTTTGACGTGCACACAAATTTTCTTATATGTTCATACTTGCTGCGTGGAGTGTACGTAGGCACTTTTGAACACGCCCACTAGTCCCTTGTTTGCTTAGAAGGACTGTAAGTTATTAGTTATTTATTCAGAAAAACACTTAAATATCATTAATAAAAAAGCATGCAAGCAACTTAACAAATAATTAAGCACTGCTTAAGCTTATTATTGAGAATCAACACATGGCCAAGTTGATTAAATTGATGTGAGTTCATTTGTTTTCAGTGTTTACTCCATAGTTGCAAGATGCACCATGTAGAGAGGATTATTTAAGTTTTTCAATTTACAAATAACTTACTAGAAATGAAGTTTCTTTCATATTTCCACGCTTTTCATAACTTTAAATGTCTGCTGGTGATAGTTTTCCTGTTTGTTGTAAGTTCGAAGTGCAAAAAATCAATATTTCCCGAAGAAAATTCATTGGAAAGTTTTAATGAAAAAGTTTTCGACGTTCGGTTGGTTCATCTAGATGGAACAATTGTGAAAGAAAATGCGCAAAATGCGCAATTTAGTGTGACTTACGTAAATGAAGCCAATTTGTTAGTAAAAATTTATAATTCACGTGATTCCGGCAGGCAAGTAATCGGAAAATTTCAGTTTCTAAATATCGTATTATCAATGAATCAAAATTTCCTCAAAGAGTCAAAGTTTGAGTGTTTCTATGGTTACGGCCAACTTTATGCGTTTCGAAATTTTGATAGACTTTCTAAGGATAACGCAAGTTCTCCTTTTCAATTGGAAAATTCCTGGACCGCCTTAACAATATGCAAAGATAGCGTTGAAGGATTTCTATTACTTGAAAAATCAGGATTTTTAATCGAAAGTGTTCCAAGATTGAAACATGTAAATCGAAACAATCACAAAAGAAAAGCGAAAAGGAATATTGGCAATGTTGTGAAATTAGATAAAATTCCACCGGAAGCGGAAGTCGATCCTAATGTAATTGCGAATGTAAACGAAATCGTAAATGTCGGCGATATGAAGAGTAAACGTAATTTTCCAGTTCACCCGGAGGTAGAGCTAGAGGAAAACTCGATGACGAAAAATGGATTTTTCAATTTAACGGGAGACACATTTTTCCTGAATTTTCCAAGCCATATCAGCAATCGCAATATCATTGGCAGTAATGTTGTTGAGTTGAAAGATTTTTCCCACAATTCGAGTTTTCCAAACTTTACCAAACAGTTTTCCATCTCTGTTGGTTCCATTCCCAATCGATCACTCACTGATATTGAGAATAGTTGGAATAGTTCAACGCGTTTCAGAAAGGACCAAAAGGACGAAAAGGATAATAAGCTTCATACACTTCATACAAGTCATCTTCAGCTGGACGACGACAATTTCACAAAGACTTCAAAGACGCTGCCGATGGGTTCAAAACCAAATGCAAATACGAAAGTCCTTCAACAAACAAGTGCGGAATATAATAATTGGTTGGTTGAGCAGGATGATTCAGATTTAGGATATTTTTACGATTCAGCATGGAAAACCGTTACAAGTAAGGATAATTCAAGTTAAGAGTTAGTTCTCTGAGGTTTATTATATGCGGAAATCCACATAAAATCCACATATAATCGACACAATCCTCATAATCCACATAATGCACATAACCCACATAATCCACATAATCAACATAATTGAAATAATTCACATAATCCACACAATCCACATAATCTACACAAACCACATTATCAACATTATCAATATAATCCACATAATCCACATAATCCACATAATCTACATAATCCACATAATCAACATAATCCACATAATCCACATAATCCACATGATCAACATACTCCACATAATCAACATAATCCACATAATCCACCTAATCTACATAATCCACATAATCAACATACTCCACATAATCAACATAATCAACATAATCTACATAATCCACATAATCAATATAATCAACATACTCCACATAATCAACATAATCCACAAAATCCACATATTCCTCAAAATCCACGTAATCAACATAATCCACATAATCCACATAATACACATAGTCGACATAATCCACATAATCAACATAATCCACCTACTCCACATAATCCACACAATCAACATAATCCACAAATAATCCTCACAAATGTCGAATGTCAAAATGCGGCCGTTCTTTCTTTACTTATTTACTTTTTATTCCAGCAAGAATAAGGAAACCTGTTCCTTTGAGAAACCCCCAGAGACATCTAGAAATAATCATAGCCATCGATGATTCGGTCATAAAATTTCATGGCCGCCTTCGAGTTAAGCAGTACGTGTTGACCTTGATGAATATAGTCAATGCCATCTACCAGGATCCGAGTTTGGAGGCGAACATGCAAATTGTCATAAAAGAGTTGTATTTCTACGAGAAGAAGCGCAACGTCATCAAGTTGGGCAATGCGAAAAGGTCACTAGAAAACGTCAATTTATGGAACAAAAACGTGCATCAGAATTACGATGACAATCAGGAACCGCACGATATTGCTCTATGGTTAACACGGATGGACATCGGAGGACCTTCCGGTTATGCACCCGTTGGCGGTGTATGTGATCCGGAACGCAGTTGTGCTCTGACACGTGATGAAGGATTGACATGTGCTTTTATCATTGCACATGAACTTGCTCACATGTGAATATTTCTTATGCATATTTTCGAAATTATTATTTTTTTAATCTTTTTATGTTTTCGTGCGTGCAGACTGGGATTGTCACATGATGGTGATGCTAAGAATAACAATACGTGTAAGGATGAAGCCTTGGCAGGAAGTGTCATGGCTCCAATCGTTTCGGCGACGTTTCATCACTTTCTATGGTCCGAATGCAGCCGTAAAGAGTTTACAACCAAAGTGGCGTAAGCATTTTTTTCTATTGCGAATATTCATGACTTCGTTCAAGGTGTTACATAATGAAACTAGTAAAGTCAATCGCACAAGCTAAAGTTGGCAACATTATAAACTTTTTAACCTCACTTATAGTTACAATCGAACTTCAAAGTATCATGTTTCTGTTTGGCAAGCTGAAGTTGGCTAGCAAGTTGGCAACCCCCTTGATGCATGCAACCAGATGAGCTCACGTGTTCTATGGATTGTCCTCACTTAATTAGTTTAGCTGATTTGTTTTCT
>JARJEB010025480.1:0-11071 GCA_030264535.1 Liometoxenus newtonarum
ATACAAAATAAGAAAATAAGAAAGATGAGAAAGTAGTGAATAGAAAAATAGTAAAGAATAATAATTGCTACGTACTAATAAATTGTTTAAGTATAAAATATTAATATTGAACATCAGTAATAGTTGTGCTCATCATAACAATCGAAATAATATAAAACGTAAAGAGTAAAAAGTAAAAACACTTTAAGTCTTGTGTTTATTTTTCAAAACTCTGTACTATTACTAATGTAACAAATGTTCTATTGCTATTTCAATTGCAACCCTTCGAAGCGACTTCAAAGAACTTCTGTTTAATTAAATGCTGTCATTCATTGTTCCCTTTGCTCTGATATCTTTTTGTTTAAAACTGTTGCATGTGTTGCAATACGCTGATTATTTGTTCTGCGCCATGGCAATCAATGAACAGGGTGCACGCGCATGTAATTATTCGTTATTTTTAAATTTAATTCTCAGCCCAAAGCACGTACGTACACTACACACGTTCCAATATACCATGGGTCGGCAGACCGCAGCTCGCGAGCCGCATGCGGCTCTTTGCATAGCGTTTGCGGCTCTTTGAAAATTGCAGACTTGAAAGGTTTTTTTTTTTTGGTCATTGCGGCCTCAGATATTTCTACTTTGAAGAGCTTTTTTGGTCTCCGCGTTCTCGGTTTACTACGTTGAGACTGAGACCTTTTTTTTTGGTCACCAAAAAAAAAATCATAGAATTCAGTAACTAAATTAAAAAAAAAAGTGTGGCTCTCTGATATCTTCGTTATCATGTTTTTTTCACAATTTGGCTCTTCTCATTTAAAAGTCTGCCGACCCATGTTCTAGGGCTAGGCTTTGTTTGGGCTTCCCCTTTCGTCAAGATTCAATCCAATCTTCAAATACATTATACCAGCGTTTCCCAAACTTTTTTGGCTGCGGCCCGGTACAAGGTTTTAAAATTTTTCGCGATCCACCTTATGCAAAAAAAACCATTTATTTACAAAACAAATTTTATTTTTTAATAAAAATCAAGTTATTTGTGTTTGTACAATTTTTCTTCGCGACCCGGCAAAATTTTTCTGCGACCCGGTGCCGGGTCGCGACCCACACTTTGGGAAACGCTGCATTATACATTATCAATTATCTGTGTGGTTTGTAATATAAAAAAGATAACTATTTTAAAAACACATCAAGTGCATGTTTTTAAGATTTTTTTAGGTTAAGAGATTCGTTATTTCTAATGATATTTGCTATTTTCATTTTAGCATCATGAATATTATTGAAAAATTTAATATCATCCATCAAACCGAGTTGGATGAAAAACATCTGCTTTGTTCCGGCTGCAAGAATTGGTTAATATCAGCAATCTTTTTGCACCAAAATGGCTTAAGTTACTGTACGGCATGTTCTGAAATACGTATTGGTGAACTTGGAGCACGTCAGCAAATGCTGGAAGATAAGCTTGCAAAACTGAAAATTCGATATCCATGTGGAAATATGGAATGTGATTATATTGAAAAAGTAGAAAACATAGAGAGACACATGAAGGTATGTCCATATGGACCAAAGTGTTTATATTGTGAAGAGGAAGACATGGATGAATTTAAAGTAACAACACATTTGGACGAGAAACATCCTGACATGGTGCAAAAGATTTCAATCAAAGATCCAATTGTGACTTTAAAATTGGAGGTACCATTTATAAAATTAGTGGTACCATTTACAAAATTGGAGGTACCACTTACAACTGATAAAGTTTTTATTCTTGATCTCAGAGGTCATACTTTTATTTTAATTGTTAAGTTTGCTGATAGATCACTTTCGCATAATTCCCAATGTCGATTTCATGGTTCAATAACAAACCGAAAATGTTGAACAAAAGAGCACAATATATAATATGAAACACATTTTTGAACATTCTGATTTAAATTTTCGGACCGAATTAACCGTTAATGATCAAATGTGCGTGGAAATTGAGTTAACAGTTTATTTATTTGGTTTTTCAAATGACATTTATCAATGCTCAAAGGGCCATAATTTATGCCATCAATGCATTCAAAATGTTTGTAATTCCTGTGGCATTTGCAAAAAGATGAACTTGAAAAAATTCGATTTGAAGTATGTATTTCCAAGTGCTCTAACCTGAACCCGAAAAAGTGGTTTTTGGCGTGATGCGTGTGTGTCCGAAAATGTTATGAATTTCCTACATGATTTGCCTATTATATTTCTTTGTGGGCTTATGGTTTCGAAGAAATCTGCTACCATTCCATTATTCCAACAATCACCAGCATAAGAATAGAATTTGAGCATGTTGCTAGAGTGACTCTACAACACGCTGACACTCGGTATTGACAATATCAACTTCATAGGAAGAAATTTAGTGATATCATTTCCACTTTCCGATCAAATAAATTACTTTTATGATTCAACGAGTACTAAGAAATAGTTGCGATGCGAATTTAACGCACCGATTTTTATATACACAAGATCAAAATTTCTAACAACGGTCTACAACGCATAGCAAATATATATGTATTGATGTTGCCTAGTGTAATTTGCATAACTTAATTTACGTCCTCATTATGTAGAATTCTTGATGTCGTAACGTTATCCTCTTTGCTCATGCTTATGGATCTTCGTTTGTGTTTCCCCGCATTCCCACATTATACGTATTTTCCAACATTAGGATCACCGCAAGCGGTTTCTTGTTAAAATACAAACCTAACAACTATATCTAGTGGTCCAGAATGCCAGTATTTCAGTTGCTAAGCATTTTACTCTTGTAAATGTTAACAAAATTAAATTTACATATATTTATTGTTCCGGGGAAACTTTACGTTTTACATAAAAAAAAATAAAGGACCTTATCCAAAAAATAGGAAGAAATTTTTAATAAACATTTGAAATTCTTAATGTTTCAAATCATCAAAAATGCAAATTTAAAATGTTGTTTTTTTCAATGCAATGTATATACTTAGTAGGCGGATACACTCAGGAACAACAATGAGACATTTCTCATTAGAAATATGAGAAAACGGAGGAAAGCAGTGAAAGCACTAAATATAAGAGCAAAACGTTGGAAACGAACGAACGCAAACGAGGTCAAGTGATGCGCAAATTGCACCGAAATATTTCAGTCTTTATGTGGATAGTGTTTAACAAGCATTCATATATTTGCTTGTATATGACAGCTACCCCACAAGGTGGTTGAAAAAAATGGTTACAGTACTTCCAAGCAAACATGAGCTCTCACTCAGACACTCAGTAGATAATAAAATCACAATTTATATAATCACTGATTTGATTTTAAGTAGAAAATTTGTATGTGTTCAAAATTCGCGCGTATTTATATTCAACAATTTGCTGCGTGGAGTATACTTTTGCAAATGGCAGCGCTAAACACGCCCAACAAGTCACTTGCACTTCTGTAGGTATTTCGCGCTTCAGACTTCAGAGTGAATTGGCTTCAAAACCGTAGGTACCGTCAAGAAGTCATTTATCCAGGGTCATAAATTTTTCAGCGTTTTTTTAGTTTTACAAGTTTCTTTACTCTCTCTCTCTCTCTTTCTTATTAATCTTATCTTTTTTGTGGTTTTGTGAAACGCGAAACTTTTTCATTTTTTCATTCATCATCATCCATTTCATTTCCTTGCGTCGACTTTAATATTTAGTTTTTCGGTTTAATATAAAAAATATTAAATTTCCAAGATGATATAATATTTCACGAAATGAAATACCAACTTCTCTTCAAACACATCAAATCAATACCTACACACTTCCATCCAGCCCAGGTTATAATTACATTAATGTCTCTATTATCACTAATTTGTACAGACATTGAGACATCTCTCCGGGGAGTAGGTATGTAGGTATAGGATAGGAAGGTTTCATTTTCTTTTTCAGCTTTCCTAGTGTTGGTTCTTGTTGTCCTTCGGTTCGAAATTATAGATCGGATCGGAGCATTGTTCCATTTATTTGACAAGTATATAGTAGTTATTTGTTATCACGTATATCCTTCCGATCTAGTTTATTTCTATCATCTACTCAGTACTCCATATTTAGAAGAACTATATACAGAGCGTTTATATTGCTCTCACACTGATGCACTGACATGTTATCGTGATGTGTCGTCGCCCGTCCCACATCCCCACTCTCTCCCCAACATTCATGGTGTGTCTTTAGTCGCCTCCCCACTGCCATGAGTTTGACTTGTTTATTTTACCGTCGAACATAGCACATTCTATGTTCGACGCAATAATAAACGTACCGTATAGGTATTCGCCGAATCGATAGACGTAACTACACAAACAATAATTGATATATAAAATTTGTATATAAGTTCGATTTGGTATCAAATACTCGTTGAAATATTAGTTTCCAGGTTCTCTATCATCAGTAGGAATCGGTTATACAGGCGCGGACCGCTAGCTTGAGGGGCACTATTTGGGGGCCTACCCAATTGACCAAAGTCTGAATACTTGGATGATGAAATGTGGCAATCAAGAATTTCGCCCTCTGTAGGAACTGAAGACCGGCGTTAAACTCAATTTTGAACTATTTGCGGTACACCAAATTGAAAATTATGAATGAAACAGAACAATTAAATGAAAAAGTGAAGAGTTTCAGGAACGCGACAGCGGATGGGCCTTATTTGCTGTATCGCGTCTTGAAATGAACATTAATAAGTAATCGAGCTGAAACGTACGACTGTATAAGGTCACGGTGGACGCAAGTGAAGGGGCCCTTTGATTGCACGGGGCCCTGGGGTGCAGCCCACAAAGACCATGCCTAAATCCGCCTCTGATCGGTTAAAAGTTTATTCTAAAGTACAAAAAGTTGGACGTAAAATTATAATTTAAAATTTATAATTTATATCTTGTGTGTATTGGAGTCAAGTCAAAATGTACCAGATTAGAAGTTAGATAATATTCGAACAACTTTATAAACTCTGGTACAGTGGTACTGGTAGTGGTAGAGAAGAGCAAGTGGTTGGTGTTCGTTTTCGAGAGAAGCTCGCTCGTATGTCAACTTTATAATCAAATTACTATGCCGGCGCTAGATAATTGTGATGAGTGGCTCTTGCCTTGTCTCCTAAGCTTGCTCGGTATGACGGTTTGGTATATGAAATTGAATAAGTGCTTTCCAATTTGCAAGTTAATAATATCTACGAGACGAGAAATTAAAATACGAAATAATTAAAAAATGTTTCTCGTCTTAAGGTAACAAAGTGACGTGTAAAGAAGAAAAACGGAGTACACTAGGTAATGTTATTTAAATTTAAACAATAGCTGATTCAAGTCAAGAACCACGAAATTCTGAATTATTTAATAACAGCTTTGGCCGAGCCACAACTGGCACGAGGATTGTAAGGGTTATGTATTTAGGAATTTGGAATAATCCTCCCTCTACTTTGAGGGTCGCTATGCGGAAATCAGACTTCATATCGATTTGTGCCAAAAATATATCGGGCCTTCGAATATACTGATGTCCAACCACAAACTGTTTCTTTTTCGCATATGTATGAAGCAAGGGAAAATAGTGCTTATGGGTCCACAACGGGGAAAAAAAATATTTCAAATAATTTTCTTTCTTGATTGGATGAAAATTTCTTGTTGCGCCACTGCTTTTTCGGTTCGGAATAACTAAAATTGATGCTTCTCAAAAAAATGAAGAAAATCTTCATAAATGATTTTAACAAATATCTGAACTTAATTATTTTAAAAATACGAAAAAAATTTTGTATACGGAAAATATATAATTTCACTAAACTTATCCCAAAAATTAATTTAAGTCTTTTAAGCCTAAAGTTGTGGTTGAAAATAACTTTATTTTTTATTTATTTCGACTTCAGTACTTATAACTACCTGGAATTTAATTTGCTACTCAACTATTTATTATTGATCCAAGACTTATTAAAGGGATGGAAACATCATGTGCAGATTCGTGTACATGACGAAGGCAACAATGTTTACCTCTAGCCAAGTTTCACGCGACATAATTTAATATTGAAAGAGTCATTCAAGGTTTTTCCCCCTTTGTTTTTATTCATCAAACAAACAAACAATTCAATCAAGAAGGAAAACTAAAGAAACCAATAATTGGATAATTGAGAATGCCAAGCAATATATTTATTTATCCAAAGAAATCATGAATAAAAAAAAAGATAATTTCAGATACATTTTCGAAACATCCTAACGACCAATTTTTCAATTGTATATTCGAAGTTAATCATTTACAAACCCGCAAGAATCAGAATGAACAAATGATTTAAACTTTAAAAAAATTTCGATTTTCCATTGCTGGCTAACAAAAGAAATCAATTTAAACAATTAAAACAATCACAGCTTCAATAGTTGATAAAAAATAGATAATTATTATTTTGTTGATTTATATAATTCTTTTTTTCATTTTAATTACAAGATTCTACATCTGACAACCATTTAATTTAAAAACCAATAAAAAATTTAAATCTAAATTTTAACTGACTCTATCATCAAAAATATTAAATGGTCAATAACATAAAAACGGCTGACACTATTAAAGAGAATAAAAAATATATTATTTAATACCGGGTGCTCAAATTAAAGCAACCAAAGTAACACCCTGTATCTTGACTAACGCCATCTTATACAACACAAGAATTTTTTTCTATCTTATTTTAAACGGTTTGAATCTTTGATGTTATTCCCTGGCCAGTGATTGCTCAACCACCCTGTATAAAATATGTGAATTGGGATTACTCAACTACATCCAGCACAAAATGCGCACAAATTACGAAACTATAAATCACAGCAAAATTGCGAGCATATATACTTCTGATAAGTTAAGAATTCTCAAATCTCAAGTCTCAAGTATCCTGATTATCCCAAAATCCTGAAAGAATTTCTTTCACATCGGCACACAAATACATTTCTGATTTCTCAAGCAGACGTAGGTCTTTCTTTAACTGATGTGCGGCTTAGATTTTTTTTGTAGCACTGTTCTTTTAAAGTCTTATGTCTACTCTGGAAATCTTTCCGTGTTTCCAACCTTTATGTTTTTCGAAGAGAAACATTTTTATACTTATAAAAATTACAAAGTAAACAACAAAGAAAAATATTCAGGTGGCAGTTGACCCCCGAGAATGCATCAAAATGATTGCTCGAATTCGTGTGGACACGAAAACGTGCAGAAATGCGGAACATTTATAGTCACGCACGCATGTTCTCGAATTCGTGCAGGTACTTAAATATAAAGGAGGATTTCCACCAAACCGACAAAACTGCAAAGAGCAATTCGAGTTTAAACAATTTTAAATTTAAAATTTCCCAGATTTTTAACACCAAGAAATCAATATTAACAATCAGAGCGTTAATATTTGATAAAAATTTTTGCGCTTCTGCTACATTAATGATTTTTCATATTTAAAAAAAAGAATCATCCTGCAATCGACTAATCTCAATAAATTCTTAATAAGTCAAGTCAAGAAGTAAAAATTATTCTTTCTTTCGTACATCAGAACGGAAAATTATTCAGCAGCACAAATTTTATCGATATACTTAAAACAAATATGAAACAAAAAGTGGAAAAAGTTCTTTGTTCTTTGTGTTATGAACAACTTCCGGGAAGCATCAGAAGAGGCGTTTTAGTCTTTTGTGGTTTGTCGACGAGAGCAAGTAATAATGCTGGTATTATTATTTAATACTTTGCTAACACAACTAAAGGTAACTAGAAAAAGAGCATTTAGAACACAGTTTAAAGGATTAGTTAAACAAACAAAAACAAGAAACTAGAATTTATTAAAGTTGCGCGTTCACCGGTTTCGAGAGTATAAATGGAAAACAGGAAAACAGTTCAACGGCGAATATTTCAATGATTATATTCAGAGATAACATCGTTAATAATAAAGATAATCATCACAAACACAAACGATATAAAATCGATCGACGAAATAATTTTGATGATGAACTCAGGCCCATACTATTGAAATTATGTATCCTTTTTTTTCAGATATGCTTTCCAGATCAATAAAACTCATTGTTACGCAACTATGGAGATAGAACGCATTAATTTATAAAACTTTGTATTCTTTTTTTTCAGATTAGATATAGCACCGAAAAAGCTGCGTCATTCCTCCAAAGAAGTCTTTAAATTTTATCAATGAACAAAAACAAGGATTAAGAAAACAAAGAAAACGGAATCATCAATCTATGTCAAAATCATTGAATGATTCAATGTTTTTGTCTACGTATATTAACAATTTCGATTGAAATTAGAAATATATTCGCCCGATTCGCCGCAATCGGTTATACCGCATGAAATCCTTTGAATGGATTATTTTAGGTATCTGCAAACGACATTTCCAAATACACATACTTTTTCAATCATTCATTAATCATGTCATTAATCAACAATAATTTATTTACATGTAGGTATTTTATATTGAAAGAAAAGAAAAAAGTATTGAAATGTATCATTTACCTATTAGTTTTACTTTAACAAAGTAGTCCTATTAGATCCAGAACATTGTTTTAAATGAAACATTTCTTCGTTGTTTTAATAAAATTTTTTTTTTGATAATTATATTTAAAAATTTATTTTATGTAACACTGAAATGTGCGCAGCAACTGTTACGCGGTATCCTTATTGCTTTAGGGATAGAATAAGAACACAGATCGAAACCGAACAGGCGGCGGCGTCCGTGGCGTATATCCTTCGTTCGGCAGAATCCTGGCGCGCAGAACAACGCGTCGTGAACAACTGCTATCCTGACTCCTGCTCGATGCGGATGGGTGGCATGGACATTGACACACGAATAAGCGTGCACGGTACGCGCAGATACAAAACTGTTTCCGAAATTTGTGTAATTGTAACAAAGTAAATTTTATAGCAAACCTACTGCTACCGAAACGAATTAGTGTTTATTTTTATTTTTTATTAAAATTATATAACTAACTTGAAACTAATCGAGTTTGTTATTTAAGCATCCAAATTTTAAAGAAATGATATCCTTTTTTAACAAATTTCATAGTTTAAATTTTTGTAAATATAAAAAAGTCCTTTAAAATTAGTTAATTTTGTTTTTTGAAAAAACCAATTTTTTCGCTCTTTTCACTTTTTCTTTTTAACTAAATCGATTTTGTATAAATGGAAAAATTTTAAAGAACTAACATTTTTAAAGTTAGTTTCTTGATTTTTGTAAATTGATAAAAACTTCGTGAAATAACTAATTAATTATCGAAAACAACAAGAAAACTCAAGAAAACTTAAGAAATAATGACCAAAACTGAAATTTTCTTAAAATTTATTAGCAAATTTTACATCTTGTAACTAATTATTAATTATTCTTTTGAAATAACAAATTTTCGCGCTCTTTTCTCGTTTCCTGTTCCCTTATTTCCAATCACATAGATTTTGTTAATGGAAAATTTTTATAGAAATAACATTTTTAAAGCTAGTTTCCCTAATTTTTGTAAATAGATAAAAGCTTCTTGAAATAACTAATTAATTATCGAAAACAAAAATCAAGAAATATTAACCAAAAGTGAAATTTTCTTCAAATTTATTAGCAAATTTTACATCTTGTGACTAATTATTAATTATTCTTTGTAATAATAAAATTTCCCGCTCCTTTCTCGTTTCCTCTTTCCTTATTTCTTACTACTTACATCGATTTTGTTAATGGAAAAAATTTTACCAAATTTCTTAATTTTTATAAAAAAAAAAATAAAAACTTCTTTAAATAAATAATTATCGAAAATAAAAATCAAAAGTCAAGAAATTGTAATTATCAATAATATCAAAAAGTGAAATTCTCTTCACATTTATTAGCAAATTTTATTATTATTATTCTTTTAAAAATAATAAAGTTTCCCGCTCTTTTTGTTCCTTATAAATAGTTACCTATGATATTCATATATGTCAAATGGTCAAAGACAAGAATTTTTCGTGTTTCCGAATGTTTCTACAATTTCGCACATGTGAAAAGACTGAAGGTAATGAAAAACGTGATCGGCTAGCAAAAGACGTGCCTAGACTACCCAAGAAATCGACTATTAGGTGCGAAAAGGTTCGTCTTTAAATATTCAACTCAATTTCTAACTTTAATTAATTTTACGATTTCCTTACCTCCAGACATCTGCGTCAATCCAGTCATTTTCAGAAATTGCAGTAAGTTGTTCAAATAGTATAGGCAACCCCTCTATATTTTATAAACATGCCAAAGGCACGTAACAAAACGCATTCTCGACAATCTGACGCTTACGGTTCAGGTACAAAATCTTCAACTGAAACTGAAGAGAACACATCGACTGAAAGTGGAGGTTTGAAATCCTTGAACGAAATGCAAATTCACAAGAAAAGTCATTACGGAGTCATAACTGGAAACCACCGAAAATATCAACGGAAAAGTTTTAGCTGAAATCAAACGCTACCAACGTAGCACAAAGTTCTTAGTTCCGAAGCAAGCATTTCAGAAGATTATTAAGGAAGTGTCACAAGAGTACGGTGAATTTCGATTTCAAGCACTGGCACTTGAAGCCATCCAAGATGCCGCTGAATATTTTCTGGTCACCTATTTATCCGACAGTAACATGTTGACGTATCATAGGAAAAGGACAACACTGAGTAGTTCAGATATGCAGCTACTGAAAGCATTAATAATGGATTTTATCCGCGACGACCACGTAAAACAGCGATTATTATGTGTGTGTGCAGGCACATATGACTCACATTATCACCACTCGCGAATAACAAGCTTGACACGAGTCAATTATAGGTCATAATGCCTCTAGAGGTTTTTTCTTACGTCAAGCAGAACGCTTGCCTGAATGCAATAATGAAATGTCACAATCTAAAACGTCATCTATTGAACTAAAGCTGCGTTCGGGTATTAAGAGTGCAGCTGGAGTAGTGTTGGAGTGTATAAAGAATGCTCCATTTTGCTACCCTTTTTGGAATAACCAAAAGACTAAAAAGCAATTAAAAGTGAAAAGATTAAATAGAAAATAGCCGAACTTGGAATAACGACTAAATAGCGTTTAGAGTGAAAAAAGTCAATAGAATATAACTGAACGCAGCTTGAAATATCTTATATATGACTGTCAAATATTGTGTCAAGCAA
>JARJEB010025482.1:0-16085 GCA_030264535.1 Liometoxenus newtonarum
CCGAGAGACTTACCGGAAGAGAGAGCAAGAGCCGAAGCTAACCAGAAAGAAGTGTAAGAAGAAAATCGGGAGAGATACAACAAATCACGAAAGGAAGCTCGGAACTACGAAGTAGGCGCCTTGGTAGTCATCAAGAGTACAGACAGTACGCCTGGTATTAACAAGAAACTCACTATCAAATATAAAGGACCATACGAAGTAAAGAAGAAGCTGGATAGAGACCGCTATGTGATAGGAGACATAGACGGCTACCAATTGACTCAAAGACCCTACGAGACAATCATCGCTACATATTAAATGCGACCTTGGCGTGCCGATGATGATGAAGCCTCAGATGACGACTAGACACACTGACGGACAACTTATCCACAGACTGACTCGCGAACGAAACTGACTTGATTAACAGAATTAAAATATTAGAGTTTAATATATTTATGATATACTTTTGAGAATGAGAGTTGAGTTAGGATATTTTCAATGTATTCACGTAGTATTTTGAATTGAGATATTATGTAATTATGTAGTGCTGAGATGTTGAGGTTATTATGTAATCGACGCATTCGATTGGGACAATCGAACGTCAGGATGGACGAGCTGTGGGAGTAGATTTGAATTAGAATTAAGGAGGTAACGATATAAGCCGAGAGCCGCCGAAGAGAGTGACAGATGACAGGGTAGATAGAGGACGAAGTAAAGGTAACTGAAGAGATGAACTTGAGCTGATGAGGAGAGAGGTTGTATTCTAGAGTTGTATTGTCGAGCTAAGTGAAGTTGTAACGTGGAGTAGAATAAAGAGTTGTTGTTAAAGTGTGAAATTTGGGGCCACCTGACCTCCAAAGTTCATTTCTCACATTATTATTATTCATTCCTACGAATGACCGATTTGATGTTCTCATGGAACAGCTGATCCGGACCAAGATGGGGGTACAAAAGGAACACCTCTGCACCTCAAGAGCACGTTCCTAAATTTATGGTAAAGGGCAACGGGTAACGCTAGCGTACACTCTAACCCAGCCTTTCTCAAACTTTCGTATTTCGCGCCCCCTTTTTGACCTTCAATAATTCTGCGACCCCTGCATAAAATAGAAGAAACGCACTTGACTGAAATTTTTATTGGTGACCAAAAAAAGCTCTCAAGTCTCAATAAAGCGAGCGCACTTTGTGATGTGAGGTGAGCAAAAAAAGCTAAAGCTTCAAATAATTTTCATTGTGTTTATGTGTTTACAAAAAAATAAAACTGATACTTTGATTTTCTTCATTTATTTCGTTTATTCTTACTTCGGCGGTGTCTTTCGGTTTTGGGTATTGTGAATGGCTTCAACTGCTTCTGGATAAATTTTGATGCCTTCTTTGCCCATGTCATTTATCACATTTATCCGGATTGAGTGTGAGTCCATTATTGGATAGGGTGCTCAATACAGCGCTTAAGGCTACATCGTGTTAAGATAAATCTCTACCAAATATTAAACTGTCGTCGGCGTGGATGTGTACGTTGTTGGGTTTAACGCCGTTCAATACTTCCTTGATTTTCTTCTGGAAAATCTCTGGGGCGCTCGTGATTCTGAATGGGACTCTGTTGTATGAGTAGCGTCCAAACGCCGTAATAAAGGTGGTTATTTTTCTTGATTCTGGATTAAGTAACATCTGCCAGAATCCGCTGGAAAAATCGAGTTTAAAAAACACTTTGGGGCCTTTGAGCCTACCCACGGTTTCGTCAACTGATGGTAGTTGTAATCGTTCGCCCCTGACGTTTGTTGAGCTCGGTAAAGTCCGAACAGATGCGGATTTTCCCGTTCTTCTGTGTCACCACTATCGGTGCACACCAACCGGTTGGTTTTTCCACTTTGTTTAAAAATGGAAATCGGTTAATTAGTACTCGCGTAATGTTCTTTGCCATTTACATTGGTTTCCCTACACCTGGAAAAAGCTGGAGTGCCCTCTTAAGACCTTAAGTTTAAAATTAGTTGTTACTGTGACGGTATTTTATTCAGAGGTGTCCTTACGGCTTTATGATAATGTGCATAAAATATTAATTCAGAACAGGATAACTTTCATGAGGACACGCTCTCACTAACAATCGGCACATATCGTTCTCTTGACTTTGCTGGTAATTTTTAAGTTTCTTCTCACTTGGCGAATATTCGGATAATTTGATAATTTGAAAAGTTGAAATCATTCCAACATTTTTCGAATATTTGCAATTTTTGAAACTTATGTGTTAACCCCATCCGTTTTAAAAAGTTCACCTGACATGTGTCAACCTTGCCGTAAGAATATATGGAAAAAAATCGGACGAATGTATTCGAAGTGAGAACCATCAAAATCGGGAAAACTGCGATTTCCGAATATTCGCAAAATTGTTTCCGAATATTGGCAAGTGAGAACGAGGCTAAATCCGTACGTCGTACTGCTTCAAGGCTTCAAGTTAAAGTTTTGCTTGAGTTAAATCATAGTTAAATGTTATAAACTGCAAAAACACCGACGACCTAACTCTATACTACCTACGTTATCTGTCTTATTATTACCGGCAACTCAAACCGAACTTGCAAGGACTATCCAGTGTAATGCCTTTGAAGTACAAGACAGTTTTTCTTACTCAAACAAATTGCATCACTTATAAATTTCGATGTTATTTTTAACCTTTCAAATATTTGAAAATTTATTTTAACAAATTGATTAAATGAACAATGGCAATGATTATTGCTAAATTCTTAACCTCTTGTATTGCATTTTGCATTTTTGACTAACTGAGGAAGGCAAAAAATAGTCGTGTGCAACTCTGCATGAAAGGGATCCCAATCCCTTTCATCCCTTGTTACACAATATACTTTATTGTTTACCAGTGAGATGCAAATTTATGTTTTGACATTGAGGTTAAGTGCCATAAAATTGATGAAATGTCCGATAGTACCAAAGGGCTAATTCCTTCCAGCGGTTTTTTGTCTCTGCAACTTATTTCATCACATAGGTAAACCAAGTATTCCAATGTTGTGAGGTAGCCCGCATGAAAATTGTCGCCATCACTCCAGCTACGTACTAAAACAACAGATAGTTTAAGTAGAAAACTATTAAAAATTCAATTACACCTTCATATGCTTCACATAAAGTTTCTCTCGCCAATTTTGATAATCTAGAGTCTAGAGCCTAAAATTATAATTTGTTAAATCATCGTCATGATAGGAACATATTCGTTGAGGCCGCTCATTGTGTTGAGTTTGTTACGAATTTAAAACTTCACGAATTAATATCTCACAAACTATGCTTCGTACGACAAAATGGTATATGTATTGAAATGTACAGAATTGGAATCTCTAGAAGAAAATGTTTTTGTTTGCCGCTAAGACGCAAATTTAATTTGACATTGAGGTTAAGTGCCCTAGTACCCTTTTTTGCCGACCGATTTTGTTGATCATCGAAACAGGTCTGATTGCAACGGGAGTGAATCTCTGTACCAAGTTTAATACGATCCGTTGCTTTGTTCAGCCGGAATTTTGTCCACAGAGGACATACAATCACACACACACAAATCAGGCCAAAAACCAAGTTCGGACTCAGGGAAGCGAGGTCCGTGGAGATCTGTTGAAAACCCGACATAGACTTTTTGCGGTTGTATAGGATTATTGTTATAAGTGATCAAATGCCAGAATTTGACAAATGATTTGACAAATTTGACAACACCTGCTATCCCTTCTGAACCACGTGATTATCAACGGTCGCTTACGAAATTGTCTCTGATAACATATCTGCACACGCAATAACTCAATTCACAATCCAGTTATTACTGAAATCTGACCTCCTCAGAAATAATAAGTTTATCCATTGTTCTACAAATCTACCAAGAACGGACAGAGATGAAGTAAATGAGGAGTACCACAACAAGCAAACAATGGTCAGCTAGTTTACAATGAGAAAGAACTCTTTCGTTGACACTGAAGAGCAAATGAGGGTTGGCTACCACAGACTTGTTCAGAGACGGGCGATCAGTGTCTAATGACTAACTAATGCATGGTAAAAAGCCCTAAGCGAAGCTGGCGGATGATGGGCTGAAGAGCTTCTGAAATCCTTCATAATCGAAGGATCAAGCATTTTGGTTTGTGTCGGGGGTGCATAAAAATTTAGGTAATCTCGTGAATGCAATGTACTGTGCCTTCACCTCTGGATTTCGTTCTACAGAATTTTCCACCTCACAAACATGTCGTACAGCTATTTTTCGCGTTTGCCCTGACTCTAACTGATTTAGAGTCTTTGAAGATACTACCAATAGACCTGACGAGTTTATTCTTGTGGTGGCCTTGAAGTGCTGATAACATTATTGCTCTTTCTGTGTGTGACAAAGTTTAATAAAATCAATTTTTTCAACCGCTCAAAATCTCCGCATATTGATTGTGCTAAATTACAAATAATGCCCCGTTTATTTATAATGTTGAATTAAATTAAATTTTATAATTAGATAATGTATCAATATGTGAAACTGCAAGAAAAGTTTATCCGGCCGGAATCAAAACACGGATCCACGACCTTCCGGGCTTTGCTCTTCTGAACTCAGCTACGGAACGACGACATTCAGTCCACTGCCACGAACTATCCTAATCAATTTGCCCAGCAGTAACAATTCTATAATCATAATGAACTGGAATTGGGATTAATATGCGAAAGCGGAATTTAAATTCAATTTTTATTTTTAAGGCGGATAACCTAATCAGCGACAAAGCACTAAAACTGAGTTTCTGTTTATCATTTAGTTTTTTTGAATATTCAAACAATGTCGAATTGATAACATTTTAATATGAACTTATTTCTATTTCAAAAACGAGGAATCGGGAAACCCCAAAATAATGCTTACAAACTCCAGTAATAGGTATTTAATGAATACCGAACAGTTGCGACCGGTTTCAATCAGTGACGATCATCTTCAGGCATAGGTACGCCACTGGAAACAATACATAATTGTACAATTGTACAATTATTTCTATTTGCATTATTAAAATTGCGCTCATTGCGATTCGTATATTCCTATATGATTATTCGAATGACTAAACCAAACAATTGGTCCGCAGGTGTCTCCTGAGTTTAATATGATTTGGAGGTTCATTGTTCTACAATCATCCAGGTTATCAGATAGCGGTCGATATATTCGGTGATAGCCGCTGAATATCGGTAACATCACTCTTAATTGAAAAACCCAAACCGACTGATTCGGCTGGGCAAATACCCGCATCGTCGCAAGCAGAAAAAGATCACCGCCTACGCGAACTCAAGGACGTTTCATATTCAAGAATATCATGGTTTGTTTCTGGTGGGACCAAAGTTCCTGAAAAATCCAACGACTCGAGCAAATTGTTCCCGTATTATGATCCTGGTGATCGTATTTTACAACAGTTGATATATGTTCCTGACGATTTTGAAGGTGCAAATTGAATCATTAATGAAATTATTGTCTTATTTATAGTTTGTATTTTTTATAGGCTATGACAGTCCGGAAAAGTTATTTTAGTGTATGGTCTTGCAATATGGCAACCGAAAACAGATACCGGTGCATTTCACGGTTGTCCAGTGAATCGATGCTGTTTGACTGAAGATAAGACACGTGCTGTCGACGTGGATGCGATTCTATATCAAGAACATTTTACGCATCCCGGCGTTATAAGACCTTTTAAACAAATTTGGATTTCATATCATTTAGAAAGTAAATTAATAAATACCCGCTCGGCAGCTCAGAGCCAACCTGAAGACATGTGGGAAAATCTAAAAGCAGCTATAATAGAACCCTGTAAGAAGCATATGAGACCTGAGAAAAGATTATATCGAAAAGATTGGATGAGGGACCAAATATTAGGGCTTATGGAAGAGAGAAGAAACCTGAAAAATAAAGACAGACAGAAATATAAAGAAGTACAGAAAGACATCAAATATAAATGTCGCCAAGCTAAGGAGGAATGGCTAAAAGAGAAATGTACAGAGATAGAAAACCTGCAGACTGCACGACTCCCATTGTATGCATAAAAAAATAAAGGAGTTTACTGGAACAGACGGAAGCAAAAATCATTCATCATTGCAAACTCAGAAGAAAACACTGTATTGGATATTAAAGATCAACTGATTATATGGGAAGAATACATCAAAACCCTTTTCAATGACCAAAGGGAAGAAATAACTATCAGCACTAACAACGAAACTGGACCATCTATTTTAAAGGAAGAGATACAAGCAGCAATAAGATCAGTAAAAAATGGGAAAGCTCCTGGCCCTGACGACCTACCTGTAGACGTGCTTAAGTTGATTGAAGAACGACACTTAGGTGGATAAGATCTATGAAACAGGAATAATACCAAAAGAATGGCTCCAGTCAACGTTTGTCACAATTCCTAAGAAGAATTCCTCAAAGTCATCCACAGTAGGATTTACAAGAAACTGGAAGAAGATATAGCAGATACTCAGTTTGGCTTTAAAAATGAACTTGGCACAAAGGAAGCTTTATTTGCCTACAATGTCTTGATGCAGCGGTGTCTTGAGGTCAACCAAAAGATATACGCCTGTTTTATTAATTATAATAAAGCATTTGACAAAGTGAGACACAAGAAATTAATAGAAGCACTGGAACAAAAAAACCTGGACACAAGAGTTACACAAACAATAGTAAATCTGTGCCTAAACCAAAGTGCTTCTGTTCGTGTCCAATCGGAACTGACGGAAGAAGTGGAAATCAAGCGAGGAGTCAGACAAGGGTGTGTTCTTTCACCACTACTTTTCAACATCTCCTCAGAGGAAGTCTTCACCAAAGCCCTAGAAAATGACGCCGGGGGAATACGAGTCAACGGCACTCCACTGAACAATTTGCGTTATGCGGACGATACAATACTTCTCGCCGAAAATATGCAAGACCGATTCAGAATATGTTGAACAATGTCACAGCCAGTGGATCACAGCCAGTAGAGAACATGGTCTGACACTCAATGTCAAGAAGACCAAATACATGATTCTCACCAAAACGGAAATGCCAGACGAACATCTGTATGTGGAAGGCGAAAGGCTGGAAAAAGTCGAGAGATATGACTACATAGATACAAATGTCGACTGCTCCGCGGATTATTGCTCAGAAATAATGATCCGCATTGAGAAAGACCGTGCATCCTTTTAGAAGATCAAGAAGCTGCTCTGTAGTCGCGACCTGAGCCTGGACCTGAGAACTCGGATGCTTAAAAGTTATGTGTTCCCAGTTCTTGGTGTAGAAGTTTTGACCCTCACCGTGTATTGCGAGCGGAAACTATAAGCTTTCGAGATGTGGGCTTACCGTAGGATGTTGAGAATATCATGGACAGAACATGTGACCAACGTGGAGGTGCTGAGAAGAATGGAGAAAGAAATAGAGATCCTACAGGAAGTGAAAAAAAGAAAATTGCAATATCCCGACCACATCATGAGAGGGCCAAAATATGAGATTCTGCAACTCATAATCCAGGGAAAAATTGTGGGAAAAATATCTGTTGGAAGGAGAAGAATATCCTGGCATAGGAACCTACGAAAATGGTTTAATGCCACGTCATCTGAATTATTTAAGGCTGCAACTTCCAAACTCAAAATAGCAATGATGATAGCCAACCTCTGAAATGGAGACGGTACATGAAGAAGAAGATCATTTGGAAAGTCCGTATCATACGAATAAAATTAAGTACGGAGATTTGTTCAATTGGACTGCTACATATCGAAGAGATTCCGATGTGGTCGCACCATATGGAAGGTGGACTTACTTTGATTCAAAAGTGTGTATAAATAGATGTTTTTAATTACAATTCAGAAGTAGAACAGTATTACATAACAGGATTTCTGTATAAATAATGTTATTTCTATAAAATTATTGTGCATTTTCAGATTCGTCTAAAGCATCAACATTTCAATTATGCAACAAACAAAACGAAAATGGTTGCGTGGTTTGTACCGAATTGTGGATCGTCTAACAGCCGATTATCGTACGCGCGTGAACTGGCGAAATATATATCTGTTGATATCTATGGTTCATGCTGGCCGTTCCGATGTCCCCGCCATGACAAGACATTATACGTGGCATTCGAAAATTCTAACTGTCGGGATTACATAACTGAAAAGCTCTATGTGAATGGTTTGTGTCATAGTCTACCGATTGTCATGGGTGCACGGCTAGAAGATTACGAACTTAACGCGACTGAACATTCCTACATATATGTCGACGAATTCGCTGGACCTGCCGAACTAGCTTCCTAGTTGCTCCGTTTAAACCAAGATGATAAATTATACAATACGTATTTTAAATGGAAAGGCACTGGCGAATTTATTAATACAAACGTTTGGTGTCGTTTATGTGCAATGTTGCGCATTGTTGCAGTACAAACACTATGAAGAAACGAAGGTGTCGAGGATCAGGTGTATGTACCGCTAAATCCTGGAGAAGTATCGAATAGTGATACTAGAAAATCATTAAATTTAACTGATGTTAAAACGTGTTAATATTATCGTTGATTCAAGGACAGTACAAAAATTCCGCAAATTGTGCCGTATGTCTTTTATTTCGAGTTGCCTCGCCGCCTTTCTACATGCAACTCTCCGATTTAATCTTCATTGCTGCGTTCAGCTTGCTAACTCTATTCGCACTTATGACTCTTTTTGGTTCAAAACCGTTCACCTTTGAGGTGATTTGCTCCACTCCATTCTCTCTGCTCCACGCAAGCCGAACGTAGCACAAATAATAGAACAAATGTGGCCAGAGTTACCTACCTGAATAGATTGGGAACCGCACCTAAAGTTTTTGGTATAAAAAAAAAATTTGAATCATAATGTATTTATTTTGACAATTTTTACATTTTGAATCATGTCACTAATGTTTCTAACGAGGTTTCGAAGGTTTAAGAATGCCGAGCGACCGAATGTATCATCTTCTGTGACTCCGCTGTATTTACAAATTTTAAAAACTGACTTGATCCCTCTTGAAGAGCTGCGAACCACCATAACCGTTGTAGAACACTGATATTGAGAACCCGATACGTTTGCACGGTTGCATACAGTGATATCTTGTTTAAATATATTATTCTTAGTAGGTATTAAAAATTTAATACCTCGAACAAACCAAAATAATTCATTTAAATACAAAATAAATTATATTATATTTCAAAGTTAATCCAAGAAGCAACTGGGATAATGTATTAATGTATTAATATATTAAGTTGTAATCATTAGATCAGTTATATTTATTCGCCTTTAATTATAATTCCACAGAATAAAATTACTATTTCACGTTATAAAAATTACTAATTCACTTCCATTTCTTCTATTTTCTCTTGCATTATATTAATAATGTAATCACATATTTTGAACCAATTATTTTATTTAATATTGTTTGTTTCCGCAATACATAATTATCATTTAATTCAAGACCCAATCAATTTTCTATAGCAATTTATCCAAGCGCTAGAGTCTATTAACTCATGTTTTGCGTTATCAAGCGTTATCAATTCCAATAGCACAATTTTCACAAAGATTAATATTTTATTACTATTATGCCACACAACTTTCCGACAACTAGTGTTTCCCTCAAAAAAACGATGGACGAAATGCTGCATAGTAGTTTGCGAAATAAGCAAAATAATTGGCGGAGTGTCATTCTCATATTCATAATTATAGGCAATCATCAAAAACTTTCTGCTAGGTACAATAACAAATATGTAGTTCCAAATCATTTGAGGCTAGAGATTTTTGGAACGGTTAAAAAATAACACCCCTGTTACCGGTATACACATTTGTTTTAAATGTATGTGCTGTATATGACGCTAGATACCAGTTTCGTTAATTATTTGTTACTTGTACCACGCTTTTAAATGGATATTCATGTAATGATAATGTCCATAAAATGTTAATTAAGAGATTTACATATGGGCAAACCTGGCACATGCCAGGGGTCCCCTACATGGGAGGAGCCCACGTGCGACGAGAGAAGTCATGAACAAAATTTTTTTTTCCATATTTAAAAATATATTTTAGTATACGAAAGCCAGAATTTCAAGGACGATGGTGAAGATTTTGTAACAAAACACCACAGTCGAGGAAATTAGTGCTTCCTTCCGAGCGTCAGATTTTGGGGTAGACCAGCCAGAAAAGGATAACGTGTAGGTGCAATGATGAAAACGCAATCATCAGTTGTAACGTACGTTTATTACTGTTCCACATGTTGAGTGTTTCAATGAATGTGTAACAAATAAATGCCACAAATGCTTTTAGTCTAAAAACTAAACGGGAGAATTAAAACAATGACTAACCACAGATATCAAATACGAGACAGAACAGAACTCATACCTAAACGGCAAGCACACGTCTTGAAATTAATCAATGGCGATATTACAGCCAAGAGCACGCTCAGTCATAGGCACCAAGCAGTTAGACACGATACTACAGAATGGCGATCAGCTCACCGGAAGACGGACAGCAGCGTGAGCATTCGCGACTAGACGGATAAACGCGAGCCCTTATCTCGCGAGTGAACAACGAGTTGCCTATAGTTTGGCACCAAGAATATATTCTCCGGCTCAATACTTCGAGTCATTACATTTTAAGTTATTTATGAAAACCTTAAATGAAAGTACTGACACAAAACTCGGGCCCTGAGTACTTGTGGCTCCCCTGTAGCGGTTGGGCCCTGCAACCGAGACGATTTGCACTCACTCCGTTACGCTTCTTCTCCTACTTATTCATTCAACGGTTGTATTTAGTAATATTTCACGTTTGTTTTCGCGGTTTGTTCTGAGATTTAGCAAATTTTCTTCAAATATTTGAGGTTATGCGAGCCTCGGATTTTTAGTTATAGGTCTGGACCAAGGACCGATGTGACAGTGAGCAAGCATTCATGATTAGTTTGATACTTGTTGGAGCAACTGATTTCTAGTTGGAGAGTAGTTTCAGAAGAGTGTAAGGACGCTTTTTTAAATGTTCGCAGGCGTCGGAATTGTGTCACTAAGAGCAATACTTTTTTCTACGTTCCGTCTCTACAAACACTTTGTTATAACTGTTGATCAAGAACCACGCCACACGTATTCTTGAGAGCTCGAAGAAATGTGACAGCGGCCAAAGCAAAAATTTAGTAGGGAAATTAGAGAACAAATGACAATATCAACAGCGACAGCGGCTTTTAAAATAATATTTGGACATCCTTTGACCATTGCCTAAAAATGAAAATAACGTTTACGTCCTGACATAGCAGTGCGTACCCTTTGGAAAATACGGAAACTCTAAAGGTTGCACGAAGTTATGTCGAAAACTTTATTTTGCGGTATGGAATTCCGAATGAAATAACAACAAATAGAGGCACGGAATTTATTGTTCTATAATGCTAGAAATATGTAACTTATTACAAATTAATTATTTGCATGCTACGGTCTACCATCATGAAACCAATGGTGCGCTTAAAACTTCGCACAAAAATTTAAATGCGTTTTTAAGAATACAAACTGAGAATCAATGAGCCCTTTAGAGCAAATAGGTGGCTTATTGGTCTCTTTAAATACAACTGTTCATACTGGAACAATGTACACACCTTATGAATTAGTTCTTGGTAAAGTGTGTCAAATACGAAGTAATATAAGTAGGAATAAAATATTAGATCCTATATACAATTATGTTAATTATACGTTAGAATTAAGATATCCTTTACAGAAAGCACAAAACAACGCGCGGTACAACTTAATAACAAGTAAAGTGAAAAAATGCTAATCCAGTGACTTAGAAGTAACATGACTCCATCATTTAGTAAACTAGTAGGAATATAAAGTATTCTATACATATGCAGTCAATATATTGTTAGTAATTAGTTTGGTTGGGTTGTTATCTATAAATTCACTTTTTATCCAAGTACATTCTAAAACATAAGATTGGCGCAGTCGGTAGGATTGTCGCGATTCGTACAAAAAGGGTAAAAGTTTTCCACGGCATCAGTTCCGCATCTATAGTCTGCACGAATTTGGTTTATCTATTAGGCAACAACAGCAATAAGAATCTACAAAGCAAATCAATTGCAGACTACTACAAGGAAGAGAACTCCGAAGGAAAAAGGCTGACGTAAGTGCCCAAATTCTTGTTAATTTTACCTTACATACACATATATTTGTAAAATTGATAATATGCCATTATGAGCTTAATTGACACTGAAACTTTAGCAAATCAATTTAGAAACCTAAATATCAGAATGGCGAATGATAATGCTAATTTCGATTTTCAAATGTTAAGATTGAATGTTGCCTCCCTGCATTCGACGGTAATAACGAATTGACCGAAATATTTATAACTAGATGTAAAGGAGTTCTCGCGGGATATAGAGTAAGAAGTAATGTTCAAGTTAATAATTTTCTGCTCAAAGCAATTATAGGTAAACTCCGCGATGGCGCGCTTATAGCGATAAGTTCGCGTAGTGATTTAAGCACATGGAACGACATTAAAGGCAATCTTCGGCAAAGATCAGGAGATTTGCGTAACCTTGATTGTCTCGTCCAAAGTTTAATTGGTTTAAAACCACATAAAAATGAAAAAAACACTTGACACTGCCGAACGAATTCAACAAGCGCGAAGCAAGTTAACTTCAAAGATTAATTCACTGCAAGAAGTAGAAAGGACAAATGCAGCACAAACCATACAGATTGAACAGTATGATAAAACCGCATTAAAAACGTTTACCAGGGGTTTGAAAGGAAATTTACAATGCATAGTTAGACTGAGAGAACCGGATACGTTACCGGAAGCTTTAAATTTTATGATTGAAGAGAATTGTTACAACTATCAAGCTAATCGAAGTTTTCCAAATCAACCAATTAACGTGCAACCAATGCAACCCAAGCAAACTTATTATCCCACTAAGAAACAAGTGTTTGGTCAACAAACAAATGTTTACAAACCTAATCCAAAAAATAACTCTTTCCCGCCTCCTGAACCGATGCCAGTTAATACAAAAAATACACTTGCAAG
Source organism: Liometoxenus newtonarum (assembly GCA_030264535.1). Lineage (NCBI taxonomy): Eukaryota > Metazoa > Arthropoda > Insecta > Coleoptera > Staphylinidae > Liometoxenus > Liometoxenus newtonarum. The sequence continues at coordinate 12,976 of JARJEB010025482.1, forward strand.
GACGCAACGTAATAAATTTCAACAAAGACCCTACCAAAGGTAATTTCCCCCTCAGGACCGCACGATTTCATATCAGAAGAATTATATAACGTTAATAATGAGCCACAATCGACGGAAGAAATTCAGCCAGAAAATGTGGAAAGTTTTGAGGATAAACATTTTCAAGAGGTCCACTTTCAGTGAAATCAATACAGAACTTAGCTCAAATCCACTTGCATATATTGAAATTAGCAATCCGCAAGCAAAACTATTAATTGACACAGGTTATTCACTTCCGTATTACGTGCGACGCTAGCAGAACAATTTTACGCTGATAAGGTATACATACAGACAACAGACGGTAATAAAAACTTGCAATGTTGTCTCAAATTCTCATTTCAAAGCAAAAATTCCCGCATTTGATATTTTTAAAAGTAACCAGGTCATTGACATTTTATTATTCTATTTTCACGATTTCTTTGATGGACTAATTGGACTCAAAGACATAGTTAACTTACCTTAAATAATAGATCCAATCAATCAAGTGATGCGAAATAAATTTGTCTCAATTGTTTATTTTTATAGACAATCAGATGATACAGTAACTAGAATAGAAATCAATGCTCACAAAATTTCTTTAAAAAATCTGCCTGTATCTCAATTCGAGGGGGATGTCTTGATTCCCAAATTTAAAACAAAAAACTATTATATTCCTGAGTCATAAACAACTGCAAAAAAAGGATATGCGAATATCGAAATTCATATTTATTCAGGTAGTAATATCATTCTAGATTTAAAATATCCAATTCAATGTTACAATTTTCCAGTAGAAACTTGTAGCTCATACAACATTTAAATTAACAAACAAATTGCAATTCAGAAAAATCAATACTTGATAGTCTAATTAGAACAGAACACATGAATTCAGAAGAAAAACATAATATCATTAAGGTTTGTCGTGATTATTATGCCACGTTACACAAAAGTGATGAGAAACTAACATTCTATAAAATCTTATAGATTTTCATATGTTCATAAGGCAGAAGTGCAAAAACAAATAAACGACATTCTTGAAAATGGTAAAATCAGGCCTAGTACTAGTCCATGGTGTTCACCAATTTGGATCGTGCCGAAAAAACTCGACTCTTCCGGTATTAGCAAATGGCGTATAGTTGTAGATTATAAGAAAGTAAATGATAAGACAATTACAGATAGGGTATCCAATTCCAAATAGAGATAGATGTCAATATTTTACCACTTTAGTTTATCAAAAAATTCAGTTGGATACATGCGAATTTTTACGAAAAGTAGTTGAATTCTTAGGACATTTAATTATTCCGAATGATATAAAACCAAATCAAAAAAGAAGATAGATGCAATAAAAAAAATTTCAATCTGAAAAACAAATGGTTTTTAGACTTATTAGATCACTACAGAAAATTCATTAAAGATTTTGCAAAACTAACCAAACCATTTACTGAATGTTTAAAGAAAGATGCTAAAATTATTCATTCCGAAAAATTTATTAAAACTTTCGAAATGTATGTATGTATATCCTTCGCCTACTCTACCCTTTCGAGTGTGAGACGTTTTCGTGTGGGTGAGACTTCATGCGTGTTTGCATTTTCATGTAAAAAAAAACAATTCATCGCATTCGTGATATGGCCCGTCCACGGGTTACCATATCGCCGACAAACTTCTCATTCCAGATTACTTTGGATCTATTGGAACTGTAACTTTAACAATTCAAATGTCAATTTCGAAGGACTTATTGTACCCACACTGTCGCACAATATAATATCTGCCAAGAAACTTATTAACAACTATTACGATGCCATATTCAAGAAAAGTTTTGCTAAAATCACTAATGGGATTAAGTCATGGTTTTGTAAAGAAAGAAACTGACTTTTCATATTGGAGGGAAATTTAATTAATGAAGAGATTAATGTCGGAAAACGAGAAACGATTGAGAAATGCGAAGACAAAATATGGCACCAACGATTAGGTCATCTGAACAGAAATGGGCTACTAAGAATGAATTTTCCAGTATCTTCGGAAATTTGCAGCCCGTGTAATAGAGGCAAAGCAACACGATTACCTTTTAAAACTGTACAATAACCTAGAAGTAGTAAAATCGGTGAATTTATTCATACTGACTTAGCAGGTCCTGTAAATCCTATTTCGCTTGAAGGGTATAAATATTTTCAAACTATTACTGATGATTATTCACACTTTATTAAAGCTTATCAATTGAAAAACAAACATGAAGCTGAAGATAATATTAAGAATTATATAAAAGAAATAAACACTCAATTTAATAACAAAGTTCAAAGAATTAGATGTGATAACGGGGGTGAATTTATATCAAATGAGTTTATAAGATATTGCAAAAATAAGGGAATAACAATTCAGTACACACACCCGCATTCACCACAACAAGACAGAGTATCCGAACGATTAAATCGAACATTAAATGACAAAGCAAGAACATTGTTAACTGAAACCGAATTACCTAAATTTTTGTGGAACGAAACAATTATGTGTGCCGTTTATCAACTTAACCGATGCCCATCAAGTGCTATCAATTTTCAAATTCCTGCAAATATATTTTTAGGAAATCTAAAGCTTCATACTTTAAAAGGTTTTGGCTCAAAAGCTTGGGCAACGATTATTCCAAAAGAATCCAAAGATTAGTTGCCAGAGGTTTTCAAGAGTTCGACAATTATGACAATAATTATTCTCCAGTTGCAAGGTTGTCAAGTATAAGACTTTTAATGGCTCATTCAGTTCAAAAGGGACAAAGAATTATTCAGTTAGATATTCCAACAGCTTTTCTAAACAATAAGATCGAAAATGAAACCTATTTGAAAGTACCAAAGGGAGTTAATGCATCTAAGGGAAAGGTATTAAAAATGAACAGAAGTTTATATGGCCTAAAGAGCAATTCAAAGAACTGGAACGAGACTTTAGATAAATTTGCTAAGAAAAACAATTTAATTAGATCTAAGAATGATTTCTGTTTATATTTTGGTAAAAATGTATGGCTTATTATTTATTAATTACAGGTGAACCAGAAGCAGTCGATAAATTAATCAATATTTTAAAGAAAGAATTCAATGCTAAAAATCTCA
>JARJEB010025484.1:0-12995 GCA_030264535.1 Liometoxenus newtonarum
TCCCATAAAAATGTATCCTCAATGTATCCTAAATATATCCTCAATGTATCCTCAATGTATCCTCAATCTATCCTCAATGTATCCTAAATGTATCCTCAATGTATCCTCAATGTATCAAAAATTACCTCATGCTGTTGGGAACATATACATTGAGGATACATTGAGGATACATTGAGGATACATTTTTATTGGATGGTGGGCACTTCGCCTTATGGGGAGGTGGATACTCCTCCTTTTGGGGTGGTGGGCCTAGAATCCGCTAATCGCTTCTACTAATGCTTCTTTCTCAAGTGCGAGTATTCGAAAAAAAAAACAAAGGAATAGGTCAAGGAAATGTTTTTTTTCGGTAGGTGGGAGAATCCTGCATAAGATAAATACTGTCTGCCGCCAGTAGCGAATGTCAGACTCTTACTGACTAAACTCCTATCTAAGTACCTAATTTGGTCTAGAAGCCTCCGCCGTAGAAAGGGGAGGACCTAGAATCCAAAAAGTAAGCAACCGGTAGAATATCTCATCCTTCAATTGGCTGTCAAGGAAATGGGTTTAGACACAGAATATATCCTAACAGAAGTGACACTTGATTGTCTTTTGACAGATCTCGTTTGGTGACCTTCAGCGTGTCAGCCATGTTGTATTTTAAGCACCATCTGTGTGACGTTATCCACTTCGTATAGATACCTACTTAGTTTGTTAAAGCCAGTATAGCTAGTCAAATTGCTGTAACTGCATCCAATTCTTTATAAGATTTGAAGACCGCAGATAACTTGAAAGCAATTCGATGTTTTCGTAAAAGCTGATGGATTCAATACCTGTATATACCTATGTTGAAGTTGTATATCTAAAATTCAATGTGCTTTAAGTTTAGTCCATGATCCTCGAATAGGTTATAGAATCCTCAAAATCTAATGCTGAGCTTTGCACTTCTTAATAGCGGTTAGCTGTTAGCATTTGTGGAAGGCTGTGAAACACGCGGGAAGTGACTTTGAACTACTGGCTGTGATCACAAGTAAAAATACACCTTGCAATCAAATATAAATTACGAAGTTTTATTCAGAAATCTTTCAATTTAGTTTCTATAATAATAATTGTGGCTAAAACACTGTAAAAAGCTCCGCAATGTTGAGACTGTTTTAAGAAAACGTGTGCCGACGGACGCTCAGGCACAAAAATGAGTAATGAAGATCACGACTCACGTTGAAAGAACTTTAAAAATGCCAAAGCGACACAGCAGCGCCGACTATTAGCAAAAATCATTTGGGCAAAGGGGCCGCGGGACGCGGTCGGTATTGAAACTTTTAGTTTAGAAACACTTGCCAGTCTTCTTCTGTTATTCAGTCAACGGCTTAAGTAAGAAGCGTTTCTTTTTTCAACTCTTTATAAGTATAATATGGCGCTCAAGATTTTTTCAAGATTTTATAATGTTATTACTGATTTTTGGTAATAAATAACATTATTCCGATTTCCGATTTTCAATGTCGTCATATATTTTAAGCGGGACTTTTAAAATTGTGACAGTTGCTTCTTATAATGATGTAAGTGACACATTCACATTGAAACTACTTAACTACTGCTTTTAGAATGTTTGAAACGTACTGTATACCGGTAAAAGTCTATCATAGTAGAGAAGATAGAAAGGATTTGCCGATTTGGCCAAAGGAGTGTCCGATCAGTTCAGTTCAGTACAAAGCTTGGTCCATTTGCATTAACTAATCGTTGGGAAAAGGAGTAATTTAGAAAGGTTTCTAATAGGACTATATTCCCAACGAACACAAATACAGGATAAACTACTAAAGGCTACTAATATGCCAAAGGATACGCCAAAAGGATAATTGTAATCGGCTTAGAGTGGATTTAATCATCCGGATAATTATGTCAATGTGTCTAGGATAAACTAAATTAGAAATTTTAATTAGTTTTACATGTCCATGCAGCATGAAAGGAATTTTTCTTTTAAACATGAAATATTCAGTGAAAACGTGAAAAGCTGAGAAATGAAAAAAAAAAAAACAAAATACCTAAGGAACCACTACGGAAAATAGACAAATGCACACAAACAGCACTGACAACGCGCGCATTGAAAACGTGTCTTTACGAACATTAATTACTTACGTAACAAGGTGTTACATAATGAAACTGGTAAAGTAAATCCCACAAGCTTGATTGGACATCAAAGTATGATGTTGCAGACTGCCATCTTAGTTGGTTTGTTTTCGTTCAGTCTATAAAATTATTAAGTATATTGTGTGACGAAATGAAACTGGAAAAGTAAATCGAACAGACTGAAGTTGGCCAGAAACTTGACAACAGCCTGGACGCATGCAACCAGATGAGCTCACTTGTTTTATGGTTTGTCCTTACTATATTATTTCAGCTGATTTATTTTCTTTGAGTCTATATAATTATTATACATATTGTGTGGTCGTAGAAAAAGTAAAATACGTAATACGAGTGGAAACTTTACAAACAAGAAACCTTCCACTCTAATTACGTAATATACTCTTCTGTTAAAATTAAACTGTACACAAAATAATACCCAAACGACAAAAGTGAATCTGAAATAAGACAAGAGAAAGATTGATAAAAAATTTCAATTTGAAAAGTTATACGTAATTAGTAACTGGTCCTAACCTAATTGATATTTTTAATTACTTCTTTTCTTTAATTACAAGGTACCATTTCTTCCCTTTTTCACTTGTTTGTAAATAAAAATAAAACTAAATTTCAAATACACAAACACATTTCAAGAAAAGCGCTTGTAAAGTAAATAATTTAAAAAAAAAACACCAACGCACCCTCACTTTTCTTTCAGGTTGAATTCGAAGAAACCTGTTTTGCGCTGCCCTATTGATGTTTGTTAACTGTAATGTTAGTTTTTGGTCACAGAAGTCACAATGTTTGCGATGGCAATTTATTAAACCTCTTTCAGCGTTTCAATGTTTTCAAAAACCGTCCCTTTTGCTGTTTTCCTTGCGCCAATAATAAAGACTTTGTGCATTACGAATTTTGTCGTCCAATATCTTTCTTTTCCATTTTTTATTTCAACGGTAGCTCGTATATTTTAAGGTTAGATTTTAGACGAATTTGCGAATTTCTATTTAACCAATGGATTGCATTTCATTTATTTACTTCTCTTTATGAATCAGGAATCGTATAGCTCGTTGCTAAAGAAAATTGCGTTCTCTTTCATTTTCATTTAGACATTCTTCAGTTCATTTATTTGTTTTTCGTTTTTTGTTCCCTTTCATAGCTTTTCATGGTTTTACACTGCATCTATTTTTTTTTCTGTAGGAGTAAGGAAAAGTAATGCAAAGCGTTCTTAATCTTTTTTAGTCCTGACTACATAGTTCAGACACGTTTCTTTGTTTCTTCCTTGAATAGTTTAAGACTCCAAGTTCAAGGATATTTTGTAATTGCAACATAGTTTATTTTATTCCTTCATTTTCCGCTTTCTAATTCCATTCATGCCGTTTTATTTTTATTTTTATTTATTTGTTACTTAATGTTTCTTTCAGGTTGCACTTTAAGATCTTCTTCTTGTGTCTTATTCGTACTTCAGTTAAAATCTTAATTCAAGTCTGGTTCAGAGCATGAAAGTCGAATTAGATTTTGAAGAATCTTTGTGTAGCGTTTGCCATGCACTTGGTCCTTGGTCCTGTTGCTCGCAGTACTAGGTATTATTTGTATAAACACAAACGAACTAAATAAACAAATAAGAATAAATGACTACATGGGGAAGGGAATAATGGGAATTGTTGGTTGAAAATTGGATGAATTGAGACCTCAGCAAGTTGCAATGAAAATAAAAAGGAAAACTAACAGAAATAGACAAAATGAAGAAAAACGAGCAAACATCGAGCAAATAGAATGAAAAAGAACACGTGCTTACCGGAGTATGTTCTTCCCATAGAGATAGAAGTCTATAGAGAGAACATAAAGTCGATTTATAGCTTATAGGCACCTAAAAGGCACGAAATTTGAAATAGACTCCAGTCTCGCATCAATAGTCTGTGGGTGTACTTTGGGTAGTCTAATTTTAGGGTTTTAGTTTGTTATGGCGGAATAGTGACATCACATTTGCTTCAATACATTCCCTCTATGAATATTATAACTCTATAGTTCTTCCATTGGATTTTGCATCTAATGTGAAATATACAAAGTGATGTAAAATTTACTAAGAAGTAATCACTTAGAATTCTAACCTAACTTTTATTCTCAATTTACTGTTTCAAATTAATTATTTTTCTCAAGTAAATTGAAAAAGTACTTTTTGAAGAATTTTCTCAATAATAGAATTTCACTTCGTATATTAGAAATTGTGATGAGACTCAAAGTGTGAGTTCTCTTTTTTAGTTTTTGGTAGGTTTTCCGGAGTCGGGGCACAAATACCTATACATATACAGTTTATTCGGGATTCCTCATCGAGTATTTTCGAATTTCGAGCACATTGGTGAGTGAACAGTGGACATTGTCCATTCAGGCAGTCTGGTCAATCAGGGTATTGTCTCGGTACTATTGTCCTTTTAATCACGTACGAATACGAACGTTCGAAACCAAACGAATAAAACGAATCGAACGATCGTGTTTTTACATTTTCATATTTTTTTTATTTGGCAAATGTGGAAATACTAAATAAATACAAGAATTATTACCATCATTGACAGGACATTTTTTTGTCTCATTTGTTTTGTCTGAGTGGAGTTTTATTATCATTGCTAAATTGAGCATGTGTTTTTAATTGATCCAAGAATTTGTCGATTTTAAAAATATCGAATCATTTTAGGATAATTTAAAATAAGGAAATTTTTTATTTATAAGAAAAAAGATTTTTAATTATTTTTAGTTCTATTTGCTTATTTCAGTTTCTTTAAAATCTTTTAATTCATTTAATGGGAAATCCACTTTCCGCAATGAGCCGACTGAGTTTTAACTAAACGGAGAAGTTAATTTATGGTATAGACTATATAGTTAGTCTTAATTTAAATCCTGCGGTTCCTGCCGCTTTTTCAGATACCTGATGAAAGTATCTACACCAAAAAGGAGATTTAAACTTGGCTTAGTTTTAATTCGCATTTCTATTCGAAAGGAAAAAGTTTATTTTTTTACTGGATTTGAATTCTCTTAACAACTTCACCTAACACGTCAACAAAGCAATAAATCACAAACGGGAAGACAACGAAACAGATACCCAACCACTCCGCGTTGTTACATCTTGGCGCCCGACTACAGCCTGGTGTGCGTTACGCCGCTGCAGCATTCACAGCTACATAGTTTTAAGACATTTCTACCTTTGGTGTGTTGAATGTGTGGTTTGATTTTTGTGAGGTAATTTTCCTTCGACATGTAGTCTCGTCCCTCATATGAAATTGCAAGTTACAATTGGAAATTAGTCGAGCTTTTGGGCTTTTGAGCCTTTGGATAATATTTGTAGGCTTTATATGCGTTTCTGTCCCTCGGATAGCTTCAGGGCGTTATATGACACATATTAATGGTAGTGGCCGAATTTTTATGCGCTTTGTTAGCGCAGAAGCTCGTCGGAATTAAAAAGTCGTACAAATTGAACTCCCATCGGGGTCCTCTTCATTGCTGGACGCTGATGGCTATTATATACCCGCAAAAAACAAAAACAAACGATATCAAATGCGCCGTTTAATACTTTTTGAATTCGTTTTTCGACATGTGTAGATAAAGAAGAGAAGAGCTGCATGCAGCACTGTGTTATCTAGTATAATAAAACACTATTTGCAAAGTATTCCGATGGGAGAAAAAACGCATAGACAAGAGAAAATCGAAAAATCAAGGGTTGATGTTCAAGTTCAGTGATGATAACATTTTTATCGCAAATTGGACGAAATCACAATGGGTTTTAATTATTTGACAATGAACTAATAGTCATTTATACTCATAATTGATAATTGATAATTTCTTTTCTCAAATATGTAGAAATATTTGTAATGAAAATTTGAAACTCCCGCTGAAAGGAACAAAAGCTTGGCAACGCTGCTATTAACCGCTTAGGAATAACAAATGGCAACACTGTAAGTAAATATAACCTACAATAACGAAAAACAAACGAATCCGAAAACTTCAGTTTGAGTGCTATTTTATTTATTTGTTTCGATTAGGGTAACAAAGTGAGTTTTTCGTTTTGCTATAAATGAAAGAAAGGCTTTCGCTTTCTAGTTTAATTCATACACTTACTGCTTAAGCATTAGTAAGCATTTTAGTAAGTGTTATCGACTTTGAGGATAATTGAAGCGTTGTTATTATAGTTCCTGACTAATTGCGCGTTGCTAACGTCATTATTTCACGTTCGTCTTGTATTTTGTACTGTGACTTTCCTTCTGGGCTTCTGCTCGATGGTCATTAACGGTAAATGCGGAAAATGTTCGATTATCGTTATTTCTCCTTTAGCTGTGTCCGTTCGTCCAATCCATTCGAGTGTGAGTTTATTCTCTTCCTATGAGGCTATGGTTTTTCTTCAAATGATGGGTTGAACTTGAACCAGCAGTCCGAACCGAACGATTTGAGATCCCCTTGAGGCTCCTCACGGCAAAACGCTTTTTCGGACAATCATCGCTATAACCATTGCATTGTTCTCTTGATTGGTACATCTTCACAAGTTCACATGTCCACTGTCCACAGTTCACAGCTTCCACAAAGTTTACCTAAATATAGGTATTGAATATATACTTCTTCCGTTGACTAACGGTTCTTTCAATCATGCTTTGTTCCTTGTTCGCTGTCTAGTGAAGTGGACTCGAGTAAACTTGGAGACAATGAAATTGAAATAATGCCTTTAGAAATCCTAGGACAGGTTTAGGAATAGTTTGTATTAAAAAAAATCCAAAGACTGGGAAACGATTATTTTCGGTTAAGTTATCAAAATCTGGAATAATTTGTAGTTCTCTGACTCTGTGCGTTATGATCAAATAGAAATAGAAGACAATTTTGATGATTTGATAAGAAATTATCATGAAAATTCTATTCTGAATGACAGGACTTCAACCAATGTTTTTTTTTCATCAGAGCTGTGTGTACAAAAAATTTGTATTCTTCATATTCTGGAATTTCTCCTAGGAAAGGCTTTTTTACTTTATGAAAAGCAGTACAAAAGAAGAACCAAAAGGACAAGAAATGATCTTATCTATACCAAACGGGATAAACTGAAATGATAATAGCAAACGCATACCTAAGTTTTTCGGTTTTTGACGATTTTCAGATGATTCGGGAAATAAAAAGAATTTACAAATATACCATGCGTCTTTAGAAAATGGGACAAATACGAAAATTTAAATAATATTTACATAGCAAATTTTCGATGTAGAAGATATTCTAGTGATTCATCGGACACATTGTATATAATGTTGAATGCTTAGACAATAGACACAATAATATCCATAAGTGTATAGTATCTATACAATAGTCTAAGTCTAAAAACAAGAGACAATGTCAAAAACAAAGCAACAGACAAAGGAAGCTACAACCAAAAACAAGAATGCAAAGAAAGGAAATCGAGTAAGGAAGAAAAAAGCACATGCAATCAAAGGCTATGAAAAACATATTTTGGATTTATGCCTTTCCGTAATCGTAATACCCACTACTAACGACAATAGCAGTAAGTGAAAACGTCGAAAGATTGAAGATTAGAAATCTGGAAATGGAGACGGGACAGTGCGGAGGCAGTGAAAAGACGCACACAAGACAAAAGACAAATGACGATGGGACGAAGGCTAGACAGATGAAATCTTAAGGGTTCGGAAGTTATGATTTCGTCATGTTCATCTTCATGATTCGTGCGTGCAGTGACAAGACGTGCGTGACGAACTTATATATGAACGACAAGAACGACGTACCCGTTGAATGCCTGGAGGTCGAGAGGAAATCGAGGTTGTCAATATACTGAGGATTCAAGAAAAGTGTTGTCTTACACAAACAAAGTAGAATTTTTTAGTTCATGATGTCGCTTGACATATGTAGATTTCTGCAATTGGTAAAATTTAAGGAATAAACTATAGACATCTACATATTTCAAGCGCCAAGCGAAAAGTTATTTTCCTCATCATCAACACCGTCGGCACTCACAATTTTCGCTTTTGCATAGACCGCGAATAGTTCAAAATTAATCTTAATAGGAGTCTTTATCTCCTCCAAAACGCTCGTCACTTTGTCCACACATTTCACTTTCACACCAATTAAAAATGTTTCAATAACTCTACGTACACTATTATCATTAAAAAGTCTGTAGCAACTTAGTCTATTTTTAAATGCAGTCTGGATCATGTCAAAGTCGTCTTCATTATTGTTTTGTCCACTGGTACTTGCACTATTGCTTGTGTCAATGTTTTGCACACTAGTACTCGCCCTATTAGTCTTTTGACGCTTAGGAACTACATCACTAACACTATTGTTCAACTTTATCTGCTTCCTTAATAGCACACCCTGTATATAAAAGTACTTATTGTAGAGGGACTGGCTTTTCATAATCATAACTGCTCCCCTGAAATAACTGAAATGATCACCGTAAACATACGATTCATGTTAGTGTCATCTTCCGTAATCACTATAATTCCCCAAGCCATGATAGTATAAAATACAAGATACAATGAAATGAATAAAATGTGCCAGTCTTCTTTTCTTATGAGACAATTAATGTTCGTATAAAAGATAATAAGAATGTTATGAGATCACTTTAATTGCAAAATATTTACTTATATTAAAATTATCCAAGGTTAAAATAAATTATGGCTTAAACTGGTATTTTAAGGATTTAATGTGATTGGATGTAATTATAAAGATTGTATAAGCATAAGGACGTACAAAACAATAAAATGTACGAATATTTGCATACCTAAACCGCACTTCGAAAACTTTTCTTGCCAAAAAAAGATAAAATATATTCTTAAAATGTATCATCCGCTTATACTCGTAAGGGTATTTTTCCCTATTTGTATGGATATCCAGAATAGCTTATATACAGGGTATTAAAAATCCAAGGAAAAAATCAGTTTCCCTTTTTTTAAATGGTTCAAATGTAAGTTGCTAATTTATTTTCAACTTTAAATAATTTTCTATTTTCCTCAAAAAAAAATTTTGGTCACGCCCTGTATTAGTCATATACATAAGCATACGTCCGACAATATATAAACTTAAATGTAGTGAAGCGTAATGGGTGTAATTGCCAGTAATAAGAAAAGCCGGAATTATTGTTAAAGTTTTAGGCTCTAGTCTCGCAATTTTCTCAAATATTTTCTCTTTCTGTGGTTTGAATGTGAGTTCTTGGCAAACAATCCTAACTACGATAAAAATATACGCCCTATTACAAGTGAACACAAGTGGGATGGGGATGGAGAAACAACTAAAATGGAAAGTCTGAAGAATATATTCGCGGTTTGTAAATGCGATTAGTATATTTATTACGCACCCTTCTTTCCGATTTTGCTTTTATACTTTTCGTAGATATTTATTTCTTTTGTTGGATTCGTTAAGTTTGAGCTTGAGTGTTGTGGTTTTGCAGCTTGCAGTTGGAAAAGTGGCGTGTCCGACTAATTGGAGCTTATTATTTTCGGTTGGGCAAATTGTGGTAAAGTCGTGAAACGGAAAAATGGTACACCGGGTACGCGTAAACGAATTTAAAAAGAGTAAAAAGCTGTGGCTGACTACAATTCCATGCCAGGACGAGTAGGTCGCGCTTAATTGCCGACAATAAAATTTTATTGTTTTGTTTTAATGATCATAAACACCCTTGCAGAAAGGGATGGAATAAAACACTTGAGTTTTCTATAATTTATATTTCTCAAATTATTTTCGGTTCGCGATACTTTCCGCCTCGTTTTATTGCTTAACGAGCGTTAGAATTCAAATTTTAAAAATAATAAAACACAAATTAGGAAGTCAACAAATATGTTAAGAAAGTAAATTGGATAGGATAATAAATCACATAATTATTTGAAATCAAATATTGTTTAGTCTTCATATACTTTTGAATATATGTATTGAAACTAAAACATGTTTACGGCTTTAATATTTTTTGAAAATTCAAAACATCGTAAATAATATATAAAATTGAAATCGCAAAGAACGTTTTTATATTAACTTATAGCAATTTTCGTCGTTTTTATTTTTACAACTTAAAGATTTACGAATATTTTATGAACGATTTTTGTTTGAACTTAAATTTTTTCATATATTCCTAGCCTAGTTAGTTCATTTTGTTGCAACATGAAATCGCCTGTAAAGCAGCAAATATATAGTTTGCCATTAAACGAAATATTACAGATTCCTTAAGAATTTTTAAAGGGCTAAAGGGCATTGAAAATGTTAGTGAATGTACATAAAAATATCTCATATATCCTCGCATCTTATTCCTTTCTAAACACATCTGATATATTTCGTACAAAACTGTCAAAACGAATTTATCGCCCATGCCAGTTTTATTGTTCGCATTTTTTACTAGCCATTTTAGTAATACATAAAGAATGCATAAAGCTACGCATCACAAAGCAAAGAAAAGAACACCGAAATGAAAGAAAAACGCGTAAAAACCGCATAAATGTTCGACTGTGAACATTCAATGTTGTCGAATCACGAATATTAAACTGAAACTAAAACTTAAATGTTAAACGGCTAGGGTGTGTGTTTGGGAACAATGTTGGTTAAACCTTAAAATTTCTCCCCTAGACTGAGGATCCCTCATTTAGGTTCACATACAGTAGAAAAACAAGTGAAATTTTATATTTTCATAATACCCTGTATTAAATCGAGTACAAAGAAATACGAATACATTTTTTAAAATAAAACAGAAAGCACAATACAATGAAATAACATTTGAACTGGTAAATATAATTAAACTACAGTCTTTCTAAGCAACCTAGAGACTCGGTGGGCGTGTTCAACGCTTCCTACAGTCCACGCAACTAATTTAAGAATGAAATACGTGCGAATTTCGACTATGTACGAAAATTATGTACTTCCTTAATGAATTGGAAAATATAATTAAAATACAGTCCTTCTAAGCAACCTAGAGACTTGGTAAGGGTGCTCAACGCTTCCTACACTTCACGCAAGAAGTTTGAGAATGATATACGCGCGAATTTCGAATATATAAGAAAATTACGTATTTACTTAATGAATTGGTAAATATTATTAAACTACAGTCCTTCTAAGCAACCTAGAGATTTTGTTGGTATTTTCAACGCTTCCTACACTCCACGAAACAAGTTTGAGAATGATATACGCTCGAATTTTGAATATATAAGAAAATTACGTATTTACTTAATGAATTGGTAAGTATAATTAAACTACAGTCCTTCTAAGCAGCCTAGAGACTTGGTCGGCGTGTTGAACGCTTCCTACACTTCATGTAAGAAGTTTGAGAATGATATAAGCGCTAATTTCGAATTTATAAGAAAATTACGAATTTACTTAATGAATTGGTAAATATAAATAAACTACAGTCCTTCTAAGCAACCTAGAGACTTGCTGGGCGTGTTCAACGCTTCCTACAGTCCACGCAACAAATTTGAGAATGAAATACGCGCGAATTTCGAATATGTACGAAAATTATGTACTTCCTTAATGAATTGGTAAATATAATTAAAATACAGTCCTTCTAAGCAACCTAGAGACTTGGTGGGCGTGTTCAACGCTTTCTACACTCCACGCAACAAATTTGAGAGTAAAATACGCCCGAATTTCGAATTACTTAAATCAGTGTTGATATAAATTATGACACACGTCACCGATAACTCGTTACTTCATTATACTTATATTTTCTATATATTTAGCCAATACCCTTGCTTAGAAGCGTTATAATTGGGAAAAATTAAGGTTTCATATTTTCGATAATCCAATCTCTATAGTAAACAACGTTGGTGTAAACTGAGGCGATCCCTTGAATTCCACAAGGAGATGGTCCAAACGATACAATACCGCAGACGTACCAACTTATCCTCCAATTGCCATGAGCATAGAGTCCCATCAAGGGACCACCGGAATCCCCAGTGCAAGAGTCCTGTTTACCACCACCAGCACATATTTGGGAAGATGCTATTTTTATTGTCCGATTCACTGAACATGTTTCATGATCTACAAGTGGTACTTTTGCTTTTCTTTTGATATTACTTGCCGGACCTACAAATTATATAACATTAAAAAACACACAAACAATTTAGCAATAAAATTATTAAAAAAAAAAACAAAAAAATTACGATGTTTAGTGCGTCCCCAACCGGCAACGTCCAACGGAATTTTATGACTCAAAATTTCATCATAGATTTCTTGCGTTGGCATGCAAATCGGCCTTATGAAGTCTAAAAGTTGAAAACATTTCACTTTATCACACGTGGTGACTTGCAAATAATGAAGAAGTATGGAAAACAACTTGCCTGTGTAACTGGCAGCTTGTTTCAGTCTAATGAGAGCGATGTCGTGCAATTTGGCTGGTGCAGCCTTGACGTATTCCTCGTGCTTGATAACTTCTTCGACGGGAATCTCTTGCGGTGGATCGGAGCACTCCTCATAATCCAACTGCTTGGTACAATCTTTTGGCGTGTCGACGTCGTATTCACCCAAAGTTACTTCAACACTTCATTTTGTCGCATAATTAAACTTTCTACTTCTACATATACTTATGAATTTATATAATATACAATGCGCCCAAATTTAGAATCAATTTTTGCAGATCTCTGTAATTTTCTAATCAGTTCATTATCAAAATTGTAGAAATCTGCATTGATTTAGCGCCCTCTTAACTTTTCTAATGTCACTAATGTTCCGTGAACCTGAATTTATGGTATGTTCGAAGTAATGTGCTTGGTGATTTGTTTATTTTTTGGTGCAAAAATGTTGATTTTAACATAATCTATCTTTCAACACTACCACAAGTGGACGGAGAATTAGTTACAGCCGAAATAAAGATGCAAATACTAAAAAATGCAGATTTCTGTAATTTTTTAATCAGCTCATTATAAAAATTGTAGAAATCTGCATTGATTTAG
>JARJEB010025490.1:0-11517 GCA_030264535.1 Liometoxenus newtonarum
ACATTTTAGTATCTACAACATTTTCTCGTAGGATGCATAGTTTGTGAGAAATTAATTCCTAAAGTGTCAAATTTCTTGTGAACAAAATTCCGGCCGAACGGAGCAAGCTACCGCAATGAAAATTGGAAGATGGGTGTACTGCCGAGATGCGATAAGGTGGTGCCATGTTGAGCAAAATCGGCCGGTAAAGAAGGGCACTAGGGAATTTTTATCAAAATGTCAAAACATGAATTTGCATTAAACTGTCAAACAAAAAATAAATACTGGTAGAGATCTGAATTCTCAACATTTCAATGTCTATAACATTTTCTCGTAGGTTGCATAGTTAGTGAGAAATTAATTGCTAAAATGTCAAATTTGCGCTGTGAACAAAATTCCAGCCGAACTGAGCAAGTTATACAGATTAAACTTGGTATGCCTGTTTAGTCCCATAATGGGACGACACTGTTAGAAATTGAATAAAATCGGTTGATCAAGAAGGGCACTTATTGCATCTAGGCAGAAACAAAAAATATATTCAGGTGGCGTCTAAAATTATCTACATTTTAGTTCCTATAAGATTTTTTCGTAGGAAGCTTGGTTTGTGAGATATTAATTCTTAAAATTTGAAATTTGAAACAAAGTCAAAACAATGAACTTCAAGAATCTAATGTGCTATGATGACGTATTACCACACTATAGCGATACATAGTGTAGCTATATGGTATCGGAAAGTTGTGCGGTGTCCCGCACCGTATTTTTAGATTTGCAATGAAATTGTTTCTAATCCTTGTTGATTGGAATTTTTTGAAGAACAAATACAATACATTTATGTATACCTAAGTTACTCGACCCGCATATGACAACGGAACGGAAATTTCAGTGACAAGTATAAATGTGTCCTTCTACTTCTCGTCTTGTTCTTATTTTCGGTACAGACATGATTTCTACATGCTTAGCGTGGCATGTATGATGTGTGTTCTGCTAGTTGTACCGTTGCATACGTGTGTGGTCGTCAGGACGTCGCAATCGTTGTAAAGTCGCCTCGACGTGTCGGGTGGGCGGCTTGTCGGATGCGTATGCGGCGCCCGTCGTCATCCTCGCTTAGATTCCCCCCGCGCTTGGCACAGCCACACCGACGAACGCACATGTCGCATACAAAACGAAAAGGAGCTAGACACTTTTAATATGAAAGCAGCACCTGGACAAACAAACCAACAAACTTGTAAAAAACTAATATGAACATTTTCACTCATCCACCATGTGCAAAGGAAAAATTAATAAAAGCAGATTAATGTTTTATATTGCCCCGCGCTCGCATGTACAAAACAAAAACCACAAGCTGTCGTTTTAAATGTGAAATATTAAGGAATATCAGCGAGCGTATGTGTTGTTTAAATATAGAAGAGAAGAGTTGAGGAGCACCACACACATCAAGGATTATATATGTCCTGTGACATTATGATCCATAACTATGAAATTCGTCTATAAATATGCCGCACCGCAGCCCGCCGTAAAGCATAAATGTGTGGAAGTGGATGTGTTTCGAAATGACAAAACGACAAGATGACGATCTCGATCAGACAAGTCGTACCCTTTTCATTTAACAGACGATTTGATACGGTTAAAGCGCGCGGTAAAGAAATAAAGAACCATCTGATAAACGAGAAGAGCCTTCAATATGTCAATGTTAAACTAATGGCTCATTAAAATGATTATCACGCAACCCCTTGCACGGGGCGTAAATCTGATAATCATCTTTTAATTCGACACAAGTATAAATGCGAAAAAAAAAACAAAATTTAATGTGTTTTCGTGTTGCCTTCTTCTCAACAGTTATTCGAATTTGTTTAAACATCAAGTCTTGTGCCTGGGATGTATAGGATGGGGTAGGATTAGCGAGGGATGTACGTGCGCGTAAAGCCGCAACGGGCAGACCTTATTTACGCGGTATTAGTCGGTAATCCCTCTGATACCCTTCCAGTAATTGCCATTTAATCAGAACGCGCGCTATGTACGGGATTAAGCGTCGGGAAATTTAATTAGAACAAATCGAAACGACGCCGACGCTGGCAAACACACGCCTACATCACGTCCGCCTATGCGAATACGATCATTTTTTTTTCTCCGAACACGATATGAGTAAATTTGCGAACTTGCACACGATTTTATCGTTTCTAATAGCAATTCTATTTCTATAGAAGAATATAATAAAAGGGATTACAATAATACGCGCTGATTTTAAGGGGACGGGTGCGATAATTGAAAGCAAAAACAAATCCTTTTAAACGAAAAAAAAAAGGAGCCATTCAAATTGCAATTGGTATAAATTTCTTCGAAGGAACGAAATGTTTTATTGGCCAATTTAAAGTACACAACTTCCTGGTCATAACTTATGGCTTGTTACTAATTGATGACTAGCGAAAGGGTTCAGGTGGTTTTGCAGGCGTTTTGCTCGTTAGGCGTCGAGTAGCGGTGAATCCTAGTGGGTGTTGCACGCAGTCCGCCTCCGCTTCGGGTAATTAAGCGCATCTTCTAAAAACCGTCCGACGATATCGAATGGGAAACATTTATTCCAACGCCCAACATTGCGAGGAACAAACATCGACTTCTATCTTTCAGCTGTCTTCCATGTTATTCATACCCTTTTCCGATTATATAACGCACACTTCAGTCAGACATACACCACCCAACTATACATATAGACACGGAAATTGCGAAATTTTTTTAAACTTTCTTAAACCTCCAAAAAAGGCAACGAACGAATGAAGTAAAAAAAAAAAAACTTTTGATTAATTACTACTTACTTTTCATTTTAGACATTTTCCCATCAGCCCTTAAGCAAAGTGAACATTTCGGGTGTATAGAGTCACAGATAGGAATCTTGCACGAAACATACTAATATTTATCCATTAACCCTCGAAATCCCTTGATGTTTCTTGTAGCTTGACCTCAAGTTGCTTCAACTTCTGATCCCATTTCCTAAAACATGAAAGTGGTCAGTATAAAACAATATAGGTAATTAGTTACTAGACTAATGAAAACTACTATTCTCGGTACTAATTATCAAGAGAAGAGAAATCTCTACAATTCGCTCGTATATAAAAATTGAATGCCATTTCAGTTGTTACTTTGACCCTTTACAGTTACACAATGCTCGTTTATAAGTAAAGTTTACCCGCCCCCGCCAAGGCATCAACCCTTGGCTTGGCTTTTGCCATAACATAAATATCTACAACGATCAATGTTGATGATTCTCTCTAATAACCGCTGTTCTATTAGTGCTAATGGGAAACGCTTTATCGTAAATTAATACGAACGTCGTTCAACATTCGTAGCCAAAACGAACTTGTGTTACCTACATTGAACCATCAGACTCGATTAATGTGTTGTGTGTTTTATGTTTCAAATTTTGTTAACGAAAATTATGCAATAAAAATAAAAAAAAACGTAGAAACGAGATACCAAAATTATTTTCAATGATTTATTGCGCCAAAACATTTTTTCTAACTTTGGGTTGTTTTTTTATTGAAGAAATATTTACGTAGATATTGAGATTGTATACATATACATGCAATAAATTTCAAATAATTTTCATCGGTAGCCCCTTTGTTGCTATCAATATTATTTATGCAATACGGGTCAAAACAACGCGTATGCCTTTATTCATACGCATATATGTATAGATTATTTATAATATTTATTGCGAACACATAAAACTCGATTATTTATGGTCGTTTATTTATTCATCGGCAAACGTCAGCAATCCGTGACTGTTCGACCGAGAAAATTCCAATTTTTTCACTTCAACTTCAACTTACGAACATAATATTTTTCTATAAAATCGCGTTTTCTATCCAAATCGATCTCGTATTACCATTACTCAAAACGACCACTATTTGTTGATACGTGCACATTGCTAATTTGATTTTACAATAAATCCAAGTTAAGTGCCTTTTTTAAAAGGCATTTACGGTTTTATTACATTTCCAATTATATACTAAATATTATACTTTCTCTGTTCAATAATATATAATGTTTCATATGCCCATCATTTTCAAAATAGCAAAAATATTTAGGGCGTAAGTAGTGAAGTAGAACGGGTACGGGGCCAAAATCCCATGTAATTTTAAAGCAGGGTAAAATCGCATAAACAGTGGTGGGGGTAAAAGTGGGGATAAATCCTCAATGTATCCTCATTACCCACAATGTATCTTCAATGTATGATTAATTGAGGACACATTGAGGATGTATCCCCACTTTTCCCCCCAACACTTTTTATGCGATTTTACCCTGCTTTAAAATTACATGGGATTTTGGCCCCGTACCCGTTCTACTTCACTACTGGTGTAAACATTTTCAAACGAGTTTTTCTATTTAATTAATGCATTTAGATTCCTTCATGTATACCACATTTGAAGCATGTGCACGACATTTGCAATTTCTATATCTGCAGGTGAAATGTTTAATGAATAGTTTGTATATACAATTAAGCAGTAATTTTCCAGCTTATCCAATTCCCGATTAAATCCAACTATACATTTCGAGGACGGTTTGAATGTCGGATGAGCAATACGCAGCAAAGTAAAGCTTTTCCCCAAACCCAATCCTTCCCATTTTCCTTTTGTTGGCCTATTTATTGCTACTGGAAAATCCATCTCTATACACAACTATAACTAACGCTCTTACAATTTTCGAGTAACAACCAGTAAGTCTCTTTAGTTTGTCTTGCTTGCTTAAACACACAATCTCTTTCAGCAGCATTCGTCGATTTCGGCATTTTGAATGTGCTGGAAAACCCCAATAGCCTATAAAGCCGCAACCTGTCACTACTAATATACATCAGACCAATATAAAGCACAACCGCATCACCAAATCCAATTTGTGCAAAAGTACACACACACACATACATAGACATGTTCAAAATGAAAATTGTATTAACATTAATTAGATTTCGTTTCATTTTTAAATGCTAAATTGGATTTGCACACTCGTGGGTTCAAACATTCACATTTTCATTTTCGTTCTTTATATGTTATGTGAATATGCTTGTCCTTGTTCATTTATCCACTTTACTTCACGTTCACACAACCTGCATGAAATTTTCATGAACGAAATGAACAAAATGCACATCACAAAATGAATGAAATCAACGTTTTGTTCGACAAACATTTTCTGCGTTTTTTCCCCATTTTTTCGTCCTATTTTAGGGGTGACCCGAATGTACACTAAATCTATATGCATATATATATATATATATATATGTATAAATGTTTCGCGTTTTTTTTTTCTTTTTGTTGAGTATGCGGCAGAGGGCTGACATTCCAATTTATTTATGAATATACGTGGATACGCCATTTATATGGAATGATAAGTGACGCTTATTTTCATACATTTCGCTCCGCATTATTTGTTAGAATCACCCACACTTCGTTAGTATTTTTTGTCTATATATTTTCAGGCACGTACTTGTTTTCCACGTTCCATCACTGCGTCGCCTTTTTGTTCATCTCTCAAAGTGAACAGTTGTGCCTCGTACGAAAAGGCGTGTGGGTAAACAATGGCATTACAGATGTAAGTCAATTTCTCTTTTCCAAACGTCTACAGGACGTCGCAGAAATAAATCGAAAAACAACAAAATACTATCAGGAGTTGACCAGAAAAAAGCCAATATTTTAAATTGGTTTATTCTTAATAATATAAACGAATTGGAAATTAATGCGATTTGAATTGTGCGTACAGCCTGTATATAGATTTAATACTTGGGCATCTCTGCCGCTCGCTTGGAGCGACGAGTGTGTGGGGCAATGGGCCTGTTATTACTGGATGTTACCCAAAACAAACACGCTTAATGAGTAAACAGAGCCCCGTTTATCTATGACAGGCGTACGCCTTGCACTTAATCATCTCATAGCGAACGGAACATCACTAGCAGATAATTAATAAATGTGATGCTGATGTTGTCTGTGCGGCGCGCATCATTAATCAACAATTAAAACGAGAATTGACGCGAACGCGCGCGAGTGTATAACGTCGACGTTTTCGAAACGTCATTTTCATACTCTCATCGCGCTGTATAGACGCATCAAGTACTCGAAGGCCACACTATATTATCTATCTTAGAGAGTCTCTTCTCTATATGCTATGAATGCTATGATTAGCTGGCACATCGAAAAGCCAAAAGCCAAATTGAATTTACTCACGGAAACACAAAACGCAATCGCGCCAATTGATTTCATTAACAAACACAACGACAATCAATCGAGCATGAAAATAATTTGTTGAAATGGAAATTTTAATTAGTGATGGACCGACAAGTAACAAAAGTAGCTAGCTGTCAACATATTTTGTTGATGAATCATTTCTATAGGTACGCGCAGTGACAGTGTAAACAACATTCCAAATCATTTCATTTCAAATCTCTTTTGCATATTTTCACGTCTTTTCACGTCTAATACAAATATTTATACATCCTTTCAAAATTATCCATGAACAACTTTGTTTGAATTCTTTACGTCCGAAGTACTTAACTCACAATATCGACGCCCTTAACTAATCAGTAACATAAACAATCTTTAACGTGTCCACATATTGACGAAAAGAAATCAAACAGGATACAACTTACAATATCAATGACAATTAAAGTTTTATTAATGTTTCTTAGTTATATTTTTTATTTAAACATCTGAATGCTCCGTTTTGTTGTATTCTTTTCATTAATCCGCTTTAATGATTTAAGCACAAGCGCATAGACAACGAACAACATGAATTAAAACGCATTTTACGACTTATGTTTGTGGCAACATCCGACTGCGTCCATCGGAAAAGTTTCAACAAAGCCATTAAAAGTATGTAGTTTAAAATTAAAACTATCATCAGCACATGCTTACTGCAATGTGAATTTCATTCTGCATGGAGTAAGTTTGTTGTTAAATTCCGAGTACAAAATGTTCGAGTTTAAGGAATTAAATCGTCCTCTAAAGTCTAAATTTAAACGACATCGATGGAAGAATAGTAAGAAAAAGTCGACAAATTTAGCGAATTTTCGAAATTACATGATTTCAGAATTTAGCGTTGCCCACACGTTATCCCTTTTCTTGAATACTTTAAATTGGAAACTGAACTAATTTAACAAATGGCGTGGCGAGGCGCGTGCAGGTAAATAAACAAAAGTCAACAAAAGCTTCCGTTTCGAAACTGTTTTCCGAGTTTGTAGCTTGTTCTCGGTCGTACATATTCGAATGTTGCTACGTTCCATTCGGTTGGTTGTTTCGGAGCACTATTCGGCTGGCGCACTCAGCAGGATGTACACTTGTTTATTGAATAATTAATCAACGAATGTCCTGTTCCGGGGCTTTAAGGCCCGTACCTACAACAAAACTGAACGTGAATTATAAACTTGAAACTGACATAAAAGTGGGTTATTTACATTTTTAATTCTTTGCCGCATGGTTCCAGTGCAATTTTAAATGGAATTAAACTTAATTTATTTTTTTCCTCTTGCCAAATAATATTAAAGAATACAAAAGGCGAAAAGTAGATACAAACTGAAAGAACAAAAAACGACATCATGGAATTCCAATATAACCGTGCCAAAGCGGTAGTACTTACGAAAATAATATAAAAATGAAGTGAATTATAACCGTACAGGAGACCGAACCGAATCGTATAGCGATCGGACCCACACTTTGGCCATTGTTCGCGGTCGCGTATAAATTATTCGACTCTATGCACTTGTACGCACAAAAAACATTGATAAAACGTCCATCCACGTCGTATTCTTTTAGTTTCGTCGAGAACTTTTGTCCGTTCAATGTTATTTGGGTGCATTTTTGAATTTCTCGACGACCCAGTGCTTTTGCAACAAGAGCAATTACATTTTTTATTCGCACGAATCGGAGGCAAAAAAAAGTAGCAACAGCTTCTGAATTCGAAATTCGACTTCGCATATTTATTTCGTTACACGCGTAAGTAACTTATAAACATATTCGATACCGAAGCAATTAAAATTAATAATTATATGATGCCGATTTTGCTTCGAGGGCATTTTGTGAATCTTGCTACATACATTTTATATAATTAACGAGAAAACTGATGAAGAACAGAACAGAATAGGGGGGAACACGTCATATGTCCACAGGGCTTGTGGTCTGACAACGAGAAAAGCAAAAAATATTGAATAATAATAATAATAATCGTCGGTTTAGTTGGCCGGTTGATTGCTTGCTTGTTCAATCGAAGGAATAGGGCAATTTTTATATGTTCGAGAGAAACGCATTTAATGGCCATCGCTATCGATACGCACATAGATGAAATTAATAATAAAATTTTAATGCGTACGAGACCCGAGGCGAGACATTTTTTTTCCTTCTTAATATATACCTTCATAATAGCTTAATGGCATCTCTAACTTAACCACTTTACGCGACAATCATTTTCGAGTCGACTATAAAAACGCAACAAATATATTTGTAAAATATCCATGAAAATTCTCTGGCAAGAATGTGGGACACGCAAAGATGTTATTATTATGGAAAGATGACAAGAGAAAAGTGGATGTTCTCTGTTGATGGGATGACGTGATGAGTTTCCCCTAATCAAACTGCACACGCGTCTTCGTTCTTCGGTCGAAGGCGCACAACATAAATTATTCACGAACGCCTAACGCGATGATGGCATTATAGATCTTTGCCAGGTTTAATTATAACGCACATCCAATCCGCATAGAACACTAGAACACGTTTACGTTAAAATCTAGTTCAACACGGTTTCCAACAGACTCCCAATATCCAGGGTTTTTGTCCATCCTTTTGATCTAATAATACACGAATTTAATGTTCAACGTGTAACTGCGTGAAAATCATTCGAAATGACTATGAGAAATTGCATTTTAAACAGAGTTTAATCATAAAGCGTTATTAATAGAAAAAAAATAGTAAAAAGTTTCCCCAAGTCGCATGTTCATTGTACTTGGCTTTCAAACTCTATGCGTTCCACGAATCGGTGAAATGTGAAATGAATGCCTACGGCTGAATCACGAGAAAAATTGGATGTGGAACGGAAAAATACTGAAAATAGTTTCCAGCTTTTGCTATATTTTTTAGTCCTTTTACATCTCTTTGTCTGATGTTAACGTACAAAACTGGGTCGCGAATGGATTTTTAAGATATCTTTTGCCAACCCTTGTTCGCTTCCCACAAAACGCCCCAATCCTCTGGCTCTAGCTATATACACAATGATTTTCCTATTTCTTCTTGATCTTTACAATATTTTTCTTACCAACATTTAGAAAATGTGGTTGCAAATTGAAATTTTCCGAAAGTAAAATAATTTAAATTCAACGCTTTTTCTTTAATTTTCAATTTGAACTGCCACATTGAGAACGCTGGCGTTTGAGTGGATTGAAATGTTGAAAAAAATGTAGAGCAATGTCGGTAATGAAATTAGTTGGGAACTATTAAGAAGTCAAGCGGTAATTCGTTGCAATTAACGCACGTATTTGGTTGTGCTCACGTTCACATTTTGCTTCTACAATTCGTCGTGGTCATCTGGTACGTATACCAAAGTGCCATCACAGTTGTCAGTATGTTGTCGTTTTTAAGTTTATATATTCGTTTATTCACCCCATCACAATAATGTTACTCAGCGCATCTCACTGGCAATGAGAGTACGTGAAAGGCTTGCGAAATTATTCGGAGCATTCGAAGATGACATCGATGAGAGCCAGCGATCGTTTCGTCTTTATATAAAAAAGTGCTTAGGCATTGTTAATGTTTTTATGCGCCGCGCGTTTGCAAACAGGTCTTTCGTTTTGCTGTTGTGATGCTTTGATCACTCGCGTATATTTTCTTCTTTTTTTTTTGTTTGTTTTTAAATTGCTGCCTATACCTACAAACGGCTGGACATTTAAAAGTCATGACGTTATTTATTTGCGATGACTTCAGCCCAGCAGCATACAAGGAATTATTTCCATCATTGCCAAAATAGACGTTAAAATAGACTTTTTCTTTCGACTGTGTGTTGTGGTAAGTCGCACATTTCGGTAGGTAATAAACGTCGTCATTGATACGATTAATTTGATTTTTATGTGTACTTTGCACTCGTTCCCATACGCGTTGTGAAAACAGCTGCCGAGTGAAAAAGTTGTCATAACGGACTTTTCTTCCATTCGAGATATATAGGTATACCTATTTTGAGCAAAAAAAAAACAGGTCACTGCTCCTAGAAGCAAATACATAGGTAGGTAGGTAGGTATATAACTAACTATTCACAATAAACATTGAAATTTTCAAGTCGCAAAATGCGAAAACTTCATTCACTTGATAATAAATTCGAGTAAAAGTTGCTCAAGTTTTCGGGAAGTGCTGGAAAAGTTGAAAAGTTTTTAGTAGGTCGTGCAATTAGCAAACAAACAAAAAACCATTAACGATATGTACGAGTTGGAGGGCGACTACTAAAACGCACAAGAAAAGAAATAAACGTTTGATTTGTATAATTGCAGTTCGTAAAACGTCTCCCAGTCCCAGAGCATTCGAAATCGGAGCAATTAGCTTCGGTTGTAAAATGCAAGCCTAAACGCGGCGACATATACGACCACAACTCCCCGACGACAATCGCGTACGTACCTATTCATTATAATAAAATATTGTCGGACGCGACGATTTATTAGTACGTGCAGATAAAACGCATAAAAGCGAAGCGAGCGGATAATAATGTCGCTAACGTTCGTTCGTCTCCTTCTTCTTGCTTTCATGTGTTATTTGCCAGTATCATGCGAGAATGGGAATGCCGCATATATAACAACAACTTGTTCTCCGATAGCGTTAAAATGGTTCTTGTATTGACCCGATGTTAACACAAATCTGTCCACGACGCTGCATAAGTAAAACTATAAAACTTATCTGACCCAGTCGATAAAATACAAATATAAAATAAAAAGTTACATAGGCACTAGAGGTTTAGTTACTTTTAAGTATTCGTAACGATTCGTTACTTTTGCCGCGAGTAGTAGTTACTTTGTAACGACTAGTCGTTGCAAGTAGTCGAAACTAGAAGAAGAAGAACCAACGAGTAACAACGAAAAACGACTGAACGTTACGAATTCGATTCTGTTCAACAATTTTTTTTCAACATTTTTTGAAAAAAAAAAATTTTTTCTCCAATCTAAATGAAATTCATAGGAGTTATTCTACAATTGCTAAACTATGTCTGGGTGAAATATTAGCCGCCTAGCATAAATATTTTTCAAGTAACCGGTTGCTAAAGTTGAACAAATTTTCGACCAAAAAATTTTTTCTAAGATTTAGCGATTAATATCTCAGCGAAATTTTTTTGTATCAAATTGAATCTATAGTATGTTATTACAAATCTACTGCTGAATCTAAAAATTGCTCTCGCTAAAATCTGAAAATTATATCTTAAATGTTATGAGCTGATAACTGTGACCTTGCGTTGCACAGCGATTCTGACTTCTCGGCGAAGATCGTTTCCATAAGAATTACATGTACACACTTATTAGCTCATAACTTTTAAGATATA
>JARJEB010025492.1:0-13164 GCA_030264535.1 Liometoxenus newtonarum
GGAACAACTATTTTGTTATATTAACAACTAATGAATAATGAATAATGAATAATGAATAATAATGAATAATTAATAATAATTTTAAAATCTAAGATCAATACGGATATTATAACACATCAAATTAACATGTACATATACAATTTTGTACATGTTCCAATGAGGTGAACAACCCTAGTCTTTTTAAAATAGCGTGAATTCTTTTGAAGAATTCACATATGTGAATCTTTTGTACACTATTTTACAAAGTTGTTTAACCCTCGGTGCCTCGGCATAAAGTAAGGCAAAGTAACCTTAAATATCAAACACTTGGCAACTGTCATAATCTAAAACTAGAGAAAAACCAGTAAAATCACCAGAAACCGAGAAAGAAAATGGTTTAAATAGTTTTTTTTCTCAGCAAGATGCAACACATTACAGATCAAATCAACAATCAACGCATAGCATGGAGTCATCTGAACAATAACGAATCATTGCGCATGTGCGCATATGTCAAGTAATATTTACAGCTGTCTCGACTGCCGCGATTTTTGTTACTTTTCGAACGATTATTTCTGTGAGAATTGCAAAATAATGTTGTTCTCGAACGCATCCCTGTTCTTTATTATCGTGAATTACAATTTTGCAGGTAGAGGTAGGAATAATCAATTCTTTATGTTTCAAAATATGCATATACAGGGTGACACAAAAAACGAGAACTTTTTAACAATAAAACCAAGGGTGATGGAAGAAAAACATTTTATTCACAGTGATTGAAACCTTAAAATTTACCATTTCAGAAACATTAATGGTATTTATTTACGTCCTTTAGATGCCGTCCTTACTGTCATGCAATGCAGCCACTACGCATTTCAAAAATTCCCTTTATTCTGTGTCAGGTTAGGTTTGGTTCGGTCGTGTTTGGTTTGGTTTGCTTTGAGACCAAACGAAACATGACCGAACCAAACCAAACCAAACATTACCAAACCAAACCAAACATGACCGAACCTAACCTAACCTGACCGCCAAAGGTGACACAGAATAATGGGAATTTTTGAAATGCGTAGTGGCAGCCATGAGCAGGTGGCTACACTACGGGACACTGAGGACGGCATCTAAAGAACGTAAATAAATTCCATTAATGTTTCTGAAATGGCAAATTTTAAGGTTTCAATTACTATGAATAAAATGTTTTTCTTCCATCACTCTTGGTTTTATTGGATTGTTAAAAAGTTCCCGTTTTTTTGTGTCACCCACCCACGAATGACAGTGCTCAACGGCATTCAAAAGGAACATGCTGAAAACATTTTCTCTTCATTAAACTATATTGTTTTTACATTTACACAATTGCATTGTTCACTAGTTTGTCCATACAGTATACAGAGTGGTCAGTCGTAGCACTGTTATCACTAATCCAGCTCACATAACACTGAATTAGGATTTATGTTAGATTCTTGTGAATAAGAATTAAAATATGTATCCAGTGAGATTTTTGAAAAAAAGAATTTTGGAAATTGTTTACCTTTTTATTGCAATTCGACTCTTAAAAGTTATAAAATTTAACGTACCTAGGCACAATCTGAATATGCTCACTGCAGCGTTATGCAGTGCAGGTTATGAATATTGAGAAGTTTGCAAAGCTCATTGTTAGTTCGTTAGTATACAAACATTGTATACTATATAGCGCTTCTAAGAAAACATGAGCCCCGGAAAATATACACTTTTGCGGGAATCAATCGCAGATTATTGTTTTCACGTTGACACTCAATAATAAAATCACGAGATATCGGGGACGTGCGTTGAAAATTTTTAGTAAATGATCAAAATTGATGAATCTAAACATGTAACCCCAGTGAATGATCATGAAAACATGTCTAAGGCCCATTTTTGGTTATGCGACACATTCGCCACCTTCTTATACTGGCGTACAGCACATCTCAGCAGCGTCAGGCCAATGTT
This sequence comes from Liometoxenus newtonarum, assembly GCA_030264535.1. Classification (NCBI taxonomy): domain Eukaryota; kingdom Metazoa; phylum Arthropoda; class Insecta; order Coleoptera; family Staphylinidae; genus Liometoxenus; species Liometoxenus newtonarum. The sequence goes on from JARJEB010025492.1 coordinate 1,936, forward strand.
TTTCCTCCATTCTCCACGAACAAAATTTTGACGTTTGTGACATCATATATGAATACCTAATTTTGTGCCAAACTCAGGATTGCGTTCAGACCTTTCCTGAATACTGATCGTTTCATTCTGAACAGTCACTCTACTGAGTTTGACCCAAGCCAGCTCAAAATTACCAAAAGATCATGCTTCAAGTAAGTCTCTTGTTTGATTAGAAGGATTGTAGTTAGGATTGCTTGCGGAAAATTTGACTTCCGCATCCGCATGCATTCTGCAAAGTATAAGTGACAACCAGTGAATTTAGTTGAACAATGCGCTACATCAGTATTCTCATGTTATTTATTGTGAATGTGAAAACATTCAGTGAGTACAACTCGTATATGAAGTTTCTCAAACCACTTTACTGTTCACGTGTTCACTGTTCGTGTTCGATAACATGAAAGCAGGAAAACTGCGACAAGCTGGGACACGCAGTCAGTCAGTGAAACAGTCTACGCACCCGAACATCACCTCTTTCCTTTTATATTGCTGCCATTTCTATGCATTTTCGAGATATACCGAAAGCCGGAATGCTTTTCAATGTAGGTATTATGTTACAACATCTTCAATTGCTGTACTCTCTTTTCGAAAAACTCTGTACTTTTCCTTATCCAATAAGTAAGTAAAGAACGTTTATTTTACCATCGAACATGCCCTAGCCAAGAGTGTAAAAGAGTACGCCTGGCCTCATCCACGGTCGGTTTCCGGCAGGTTTTTTACACGAGTCAAAGGGCAGGAGGCGAGAGCAAGACCCTCGGCTAAGACAAGCTGAAATTCTACTTTGACCACTCGCTCGGGTCTTGGCTCAGCACTAGAGGTGTACAAATAGTAACTAACGACTACTTTTGTAGTCGTTACTAACTAATATCCGAAGTAACGACTACCCGTTTTTAAAAGTAGTCGTTACATCGTTACTCTTTTCAATTAAATTGAAAAATGAATTGGCAACTCGCTAATTCGACTTTTTATATGCTTGAAAGGTGTATCAATGTAAAAGAATCATTAGCTGCTCCAATTGGAGTATTAAATAATCCGGTAAATCAGTTATCCGAAAACGAATGGAATATAATGGAAAAAAAAACTCTCAATTTGTTAATGCCATTAGAATAGATAACACTCGAGATTAGCGCAGAAAAAAATGTATGTGTTTCTAAAATTATTCCATTGGTTAATGGCCTGCAAAACTTTTTAGAACAGAACCATTCTTCTGACGAATGTAGGTTTATTGAAGTCAGTAAAGATTCGTTTTGCAAATATAGAATCAGATGAAGTATTTAGCATAGGCGCCGACTTTATGATTTTCTCAGGAGGGCGGGGCTCATTTTGGAGCAATTGCAAAATGGTTTTTTCGCACTTGGCGAATTGTAGATTTCTCAGGGGGCCCGGCCCCGCTATATTGGCGCTCAGGGGGCCGGAGCCCCGCCCTGTAGTCGGCGCCCTTGGTTTTTAGCTTTGCAGCCTTTTTAGATCCACTATTTAAAAGAAAAGCGAAAGAAAATGTTGAAAAATTTAATCAATTCATCGAACAACCAGAAATGTATTCTTCTCAGTCCATTTATCAAGAAGAAAATATGAACAATAGTTGTACTGCTACTGATATTATTTGGAAAGATTTTGATAGTGATATATGTGACCAAAATAATGCGACCCAATCTGAAACAATTTTACTTTTAGAATTGAAACAATTCATAAGAGAACCTAACATACCAAGAAAAGAAAATCCTTTAGCCTGGTGGAAACAAAGAGCATTATTATACCCTAAGGGCCTAAGTTATCTAAAATTGCAATAAAATATCTTGGCGTGTTAGGCACCTCAGTTCCTTGCGAAAAGATTTTTTCCAAAAGCGGACAAATTGTTAGCGAACGCCGTTCAAAGTTGAAACCATCCCATGTAAACATGCTTGCTTTCTTAAATCATAATTACAATATTTAAAAATGTTAAAACCATCATTGTTAATTTTCAAATATTTATTGTCATTTGTCAAGTTAATTATATATTTGTTTTTTTTAATACAAAAATAAAGTTTTTTTGGGTCGATTGCAAATTCCGTTACATTTCTAGTTTCTATATTACTTCCCGTACTAGGTAGTAGGTGTGCAGTTTAGTTACTTTTAAGTAGTTGTAACGATTCAGTGATCGGACTTTTGGTTACTTTCGTGTACTTGTACCTATTCGTTACTTTCGTACTCAGTACTCATAAAAAGTATTCGTTACAAATATCGTTACTTCCAGGGCCTGATTATGCCTATCGGAAGCCATAAGCACTTAACTGAAATTTTTTTTGGTGACCACAAAAAAAGCTCTCAATTCTCAAGTAGTAATGTTATATCCGAGAACGCGATGACCAAAAAAAAATTGTTGATCTGTCTGTTTCGTTAGAAAAGTAACGAATACATTTTTAAATGAATACTCGTTACATCGAATCCTTTCGAGTAACGAATACAAAGTAACGAATACTTAGTTATTTACCCGTCACTATAACGATTCGTTACTTTTGCCGCGAGTTGTCGTTACAAAGTAGTCGTTACTTTGTAACAACTACTCTTCAAAATTTCATGTATTTTATTTTCAGCAATTTATATTGGTGACCAAAAAAAAAACTCTCACAATGAAAACATTTTTACTCATTTTACTCATTGGCGACCAAAAAAAAAAGCTCTCACAATGTAACGACTACTTTTAAAAACTGGTAGTCGTTACTAACGGCTAGTAGTTAGTAACGACTACAAAATAGTCGTTACTTACTATTTGCACACCTCTAGTAGGTACATACTAGTAACTAAAGTAACGTAGTTCGTAAGCAGTTAGTCACTAACGAAGTAACGAGTATGCACTTATGCAGTAGGTCTGACGAATCTAGCGACAAAAGAATAGTCGTTACAAAGTAACCAATACTTCGTAACGACTACTTGCAACGACTAGTCGTTACAAAGTAACGACTACTTTGTAACGACTACTCGAGGCAAAAGTAATGAATCGTTACCAATACTTAAAAGTAACTAAACTGCACACCTCTAACTGCTAGCATTACATAGAAGTGCTTGCTCTATGCGATTCACCAAACTCAATCATCCTGTATCATAATTCATAAAGATGTGCACTTGCAAGTTTTTCTCGTTAGGTTGTGTTGGAAAAGTTGTACATGGAGGCACTAAGTTGTCTACACAACGTGCCACGAAGTTGGCACGTGAAATCAACGATTTACGACCAACTTATAATTACTGAACTCAAACAGAAGAAGCGCATACGTAGCCAATTTGTTTAAAAGATTTTCTATTACTTATACACACATCCGTATCGGCATATACACAAAGAAAGCAGTATACATTTTCTACAAATGAGCAAATAACTAAAAACCCTTTGATTTGTTCTAAAAACAAATAGAAATAATGATGACGCTCCGTGCTTGTGAAACTTGAAAGTATTAAGGATATAGATAGAAAACTATAAATGTGGGTACAATACAAATAGAAAAACAAATTTAAGAAAATAAAAGTAAGTGGAACAAACCTTTAATTAGGGAGGGATTCAATGAAATTAGAAAATGTGTTGTGTATTTTTAAATGAAACTCTTTGCTGGTCCTACCGATCATATGGTGAATCAATAATTTTTACTTTCCAATCCAACCAGGAAAGTAATGATGTGAACAAAATTTCGCCCAAACTAAGCAACATATTGGAATTTGGGTAACTATAAACCTCTTAATAAGACTTTATTCCGTTAAGCAAGTGAAAAACACGTACATACAGACCTACGTGAATCATAGGCGCCGACTACACGGGGGCAAGGGAGCTTTGACAATTTGACATTTTTGACAGATGTACGACAAAATACATTCCAAATGTTATAAAAACATATTTTTTAAATTAAGAATTTATACCCTCCGTGACACATCCAACAGGCGTGAATATGTATATGTAATTTTGAAATAATTTGTGTTATTAATAGGTGCGTCCCGGCGACTACACATGGGACGTTGACGCCTTGACTATTAATGTAAAACAACATCTAATAACTAACCAAACACACACACACACACACACACACACACACACACACACACACACACAAAGAACGAATGGGAAAACATTTAACTGGAATGTAAAACAACATCTAATAACTAACCAAACACACACACACACACACACACACACACACACACACACACACACGCACGAAGAACACACAAGAACGAATGGGAAAACATTTAACTGGAATGTAAAACAACATATAATAACTAACCAAACACACACACACACACACACACACACACACACACACACACACACACCCACACACACACACGAAGAACACACAAGAACGAATGGGAAAACATTTAACTGGAATTACGTCAATAAGAAATATTAAACTGCAGTACTAATTGGACTAATTATTGGGGGATCTACGCAAACATAAACGCAGTTGATTAGTGTGAACCATAAATTTGTGCTAATTTAGCTTACAGTGGTTCCCAAACTGAGCTATAGAGCCACGTGGCTGGCTCCATGAAACGAAATATTTCAAAATTAGATATCCTTTGCAACTTGTAGGTCTATGTTTCAACTTTGAGTGCCGTGAAAACATCCTAATATATTAAGCAAGGCGTGAACACAAAAAAGTTTGGGAACCAGTTGCGTGTTTCTTTCTACTGCAAAATAAATCTCGGAAACACACAATTTCTTCTCTTGTAAATCGTGATTTAAGACTATAAGTTTGATAACATTTTTCTCCGGACTAGTTAATTTACTAAAAGCGATTGAAAGTTGAAACTGAAACTAAAATGAGATGCTCGGATGGACTAAAATCGCGGTTCCTTGACGGCGATTTGATGCGTCGTTAAATTTCAAACACGCCTGCCATCAATTTGCTTGCTGATTTGCCAGTTTGCAATTTGAAACACAATTTATGACAGTCACAAATTATACTGACAGGCTTTCATATTATACTTATACAAATATACCAAACAGAATTTATGAATAGCGAAATATAATATTTTTATCGTTTCTTTTTCAGCTTTGTGTATATAACCCAGTCAAATTATTAATTAATTAATATTTACGAAACATGAATATCTCGAGAATTTTAAATAGAATGATTCGCAAAAACGAAGAACACATCAAAGATAAGCAAACTAATTAATTGTGTTCACGCAGATATTCCTTCTTTTTGTTATCATGAAATTATCATATTTAAAAGCAAAAGTATATTATGAAGCTGAAGGCACAAAAAGTTATTCTATATATTCAGAATACGATTACATTATAATTGAAAAAAGATGCGGAAAATTCTATAGTGAACTGAACATACTTACTTATATCAAATTTCGTCTAAAGTGCAATTTTATTTTTTATATTCGGTGCGGTTCTACTTTGGTCATGACCATATTCTTAATTTATTTTACCCTTTTAAGTTATGGCTTTGAATTTTTGTTTCATTACTTTTCTTTTTGAACATTAATTTGTTTACTATGGCCAAATATCATTAGGTAATGCAAAAAGGGTAAGTACATACTTCGAAAGTTGCTGCATGGAGAAGGGAAGGGAAGGGAAGTGTTCATAGTTCATCATATTTCTTTCGCAGGTTTCTTGTTAAATTGGGAACGCTGCAGTAATTAAAAGCGCGAGTTAATTCAAAGGAGTACTATATTTTTAGCACACTAGTCATACATAATAATAAATATATAAATATAGAAGAACATGTTACAAATGAAAGAGAAAGACGGATCCAGTGAAAGAGAATTTTGTTCTCGGGCTTGTATTCAAGTTTCGGGTTTAATTCAAGTTTCCATTTGCCGTTATTTGAGTTTGTATATATTATAAAAAGAAGTGTTGGGAAAATACACCTATGTCTTCGAGGCCAACAAAGAAAATAGCAAAAAAGAATATCCATAAAAACGATGAGAAAATAGCACAAATGAAGCACTTTTTAACATTATCATTATCAGGAAATTTTTTTTAGTGCGGACTTGCCTCGCTAGCTTGAAAACTTCCAAAACAGGCTTTCCATTTTCCCACAACTTGTCGCTCTCGACAAATAATTAAGTACTTTATTCTCCCATGCTAGTAGAAATTGTTATTCCAGAGGGATAATTGCATTAAAAATATGATTAGCTCCTTTATTATTCTCATCTTTACTTAGCAAATTAATGTTACAAGTTTCAGGATGATAGAAAAATCTAATTTGTATTTCCTAGAAATGAATGTTTAAAAGGCTTTTTTTATACTTTTATGGGAAATGTATAAAGTTTCGTTTAAACTAATCATTTTTTAAATAAAATCCTTTTGGTGATGTAGTTCCGAGAAAAAACTCTAAAATGTAACGACAAGATATAAAATTCATTTATTTTTTACATTATACATATAACTTTTATGTTTTATTTTTTGGAAATCATCGTTTTTCTATTTCGTCTCGAACTTTTCTTTATGTACAGTCCTTCTAAACAAACAAGAAACATCATTGACGTCTTCAGCGCTCCCTATGTTTGCGAAAACACACTAATTTTCCTTCTTACGATCTGGCAAGCAATTGAGATATTTCTACATAGACACTAGCGACCCCTGCGGGGAATCCTTGTATTAAGAGCTGCAGCCATATTGATCTCATTTTTGTCAAATAGAAATGCATATTTAATATGTATAAAATGGGTAAGAGGGCGCTGGCATCAAAAACACATATTTTGGAGACCAATATGGCGTCCCATCTGACATAACATTCAGCGCCTCTCTACCCTACTCTACACTCTACTCTATATGGATATATAATAAAATCTCTCAAATATGTTACTGTAAAAGCCAGAAATTGGTTTTACCAGTAAATGTTGGCCTTACCAGACAAATTATAAGTCAGGTAATATTTCTCCAGCCGTAGTCCTATCGGTGAAAGTTATCCTTCTTTCGGAGTGGGATTTGACAAATCTGACTGGTAAAACCAAGGATTTACCAATATTCGGGCTTTCACAGTAACAATATACACACATAGTGCAATTACAAAACTTAATTACTAAATTAATTGCGCCCCGATTATTACAATTACAATTATCCTATTACTGTTATTGTTATCTAATGTTTGCACACGTATTATCAAAGTAGACTATACTAGTTCAAATATAACTACGATTTATAATTTATAATTTTATAATATACTAAAGTCTAACTATAATTTGAGTGTGCATCATGTGAATATATGTATACAGCGATTCTAAGCAAACTTGAGGCCCGGAAAATATTTGAACAAAATTAAACATTTCTGCGGGTACCAATCGCAGAATGTTATTTTGACGCGGATACTCAAAAATGTGTCATAAACACTGATTTGATTTTAAGTATGTAGGTACAGATAATTTTCGTATACTTATATTCACAATACGTGGGTATTTATATTCTCATACTTTCGAAAATGTATAAGAAGCGCTGGACACGCCCACCAAGTCTCTTGTTTGCTTAGAAGGTCTATAAGAAAATGTGATTAAAGTAACCTTTAGTTAGACAGTAGATACGATATAATATGGAATTCCTTTTCTGCTTTTCGAGCTTATTCTAATTCCAAAGCCCATATTTCCAATTTCAATTCCAGTTACCTCCTCGATTTTATAGTTTAATCAAATTCGTTAAGACTACAATCTAATAGACGGCAATAAATTTGATTAAAAGTGTGCAAAAAGTAATTAAGAAATGCTTAGAATAATGAACAAAAATTCGCTTTTCCCAGATAAATTATATGAAATGAAAAAATACTTTTTATGATTCAGTAAAATTATGAACTAATATTACAAGAATATTTCATTAGTTGGTATTTAATAAATTACTAAAGTCTTAGCACACTTCGATCAGCATATTATCAAGCGACAAATTGAATTGATAAGTGTCATTTTGTGTATACAGAGCGTTTATTTTACCATAGAACATAGCGTATAGCGTACGCAATGTTCGCAGCTAAAATAAACAAGTCAAACTCATTACAGTGTGGCGATGCACGATCAAAGTAATTAATTTTCCTTGTCATATTTGAATTATTCATCAATCGTTAACTTCTTTCTCAATGGTTAGTCTTTCAAATAACCCACACAACACGGTTTCCAATAATCATCATCAACAAAGTTGCTCTCAACTTGATGCACTGACTTTTCATCGTGGTGTATCGTCGTCCATCCCACATCCCCACTCTCCCCGTCCGTCGGTGTGTCTCTAGCAATATAAATCCACACTGCCATGAGTTTGACTCGTTAATTTTAGCTGCGAAAATGGAAACTACTGTGTTCGACGGTAAAATAAACGCACGGTATATATGAATATAACGTGACCATAAATATGACCAAGTCACGTGACAATCCATAAAATTACCGATGAAACATTTTAATTGTAAAATGATAATTATGACTTCAATGAAACCAATGCATGTGCATAGGACAAAATAAACAATAAATTGGATTATACAGGGTGTTTCAATCAATTATGAAATAGTGTCTAAAATTAGAAATACAACTTAAGAAATGATTGAATATACTTTTAGTAAAAAGTAAACAAACAATGTTTGAACTTTCAGTAGTTTCAATGAAATGTTTTATTGAAAGAATTAATTTTTGATGAATTATTTCATGTTTGTATGTGTAAGGATTGTTTATCAATATGGAATTAAAACAATCGTGCGGATACCGGAATCAACCGGAATTCAATAACCAAAGAAGCAATTAGCTAACGGTTTGGTCGCTTCGGTCGGATTTCCGTTCATAGTTAACGACTAACCGCACTACTACTTATTAAGTAATGGCTTTCAGGTTATATAGTAATCAGTTCGCATGTTACTCGTCTTAAGAATATGAATATGAATAGAAATATGGATGTTAGTGTGTGAATTCCATTGAGTACGTCGTAACTGTCTATGATTTGAATGAATGATTTCGTCTGCCTATATTTATAAATTCATTTCATTTTTATGACAAAATAAAAATTGTTATTTCACATTACCAAAAAAAAAATCTATCAACATATTATTTCAAGTACCATGAAACCATAAAATACGGCCAATTTTCGATTTTACTTACTTTTAAATATTTAATACATAAATTTATTTAAACAATAAATAATCTGCTTAATTACAATATTAGTGGCCATTGTTTAAAATTGTTGTTAACTTATTGTTATAAACTTTGTTTAATAATAAGTCGAATTTTGAATTTTTTAACTTGCGCGCGCGAATTCGAAAGCTTTTTGTTTTATTCTTAGATATTACATTTTCAAGGCTTGACAAGTCTGCATCTTCGATTTAATCGTAAAATGAATAAATGAATACCACTTTAAAACGGGAGAATACGTTTAGATTCCCAAAATGAACATTTAATGGCTTTGACCCAAAACGGATGTGCAGTTAGATTCCCACAAAAATTACATTTAGAATCCCGAAATCTACCTGGCACCCAGTTCGGTTTGGTTGCCACCCAAAGTAATAATCAAATCTAGTATTCACCAAAGAAAAATAAAATCTTTGTGAATATTGAAAAAGATACAAAGGATATATTTGCAATGACAGAACTTGATTATGTGGGTTATGTGGGTGGCACCCAGTTCGGCTTGGGTGCCACCCAAAGTAATAATCAAATCTAGTATTCACCAAAGAAAAATAAAATCTTTGTGAATATTGAAAAAGANGCCGCCCAAAGTAATAATCAAATCTAGTATTCACCAAAGAAAAATAAAATCTTTGTGAATATTGAAAAAGATACAAAGGATATATTTGCAAGAACAGAACTTGATTATGTGGGTTATGTGGGTATGTGGGTTCCGTTCTTTTGGTATGTGGGTTACTATTTTTTTATTTTAATTATTTAAATAATGAAAATAAAAAAAATAGCAATGAAAAAGTAAACAGAAAAGAAATAAGAAAAATTCAAGTTTTAAATTAGGAAAATCTGATTGCCTCGATGTTACTTTTTGATGCAATTCATGCATATTTTGACCACCTTTTTACTTGGAAAATTTGTATTACAAAAAATATGTTTAAAAAGTTGCATCACTACAACAAAATACTGCTACGACCATGAATGATGCATATTTATCTTGTTCATTATAAAATACCAAACTTAAAACTTAATGAATCTGTATTTGTAAATAAATTTTGATAATTTTCAAATTTGTATTCATATTAATAGTAATCATAACGGTCTCATGTCTTGTGCTTATTTAGAGTCAATCAATTGAATCCTCGAATGGAAATTCGTTCATGTATTCTTTGATTGCACAGTTGGATTAGATTCAAGTTTTAGTTTACAGTTCACTTGAAGTATATTTAGTTTAGAGATGTTGGTGAGATTAAACTAAATCAATATGAGCAAGACAGGTAGATGAGTTAACGGTGATTAGTCGACGAGAGTTGAATAAATTTTCCTTCCATTAGTAAATTGACTTTTAAATGGTGTTTACTAATTTTTCATACAAAGTGATACAAAAATTAATATTTTCAATAAAAATACTATAGAAGATAAAAGATTTTTATTTTCAAAACAAAGATTTCGATATTTTATTTCACGTTTCGGTTTCTCACTTACAAGTTTCGATTCTGGTTGAAACAATGTAAAGGAGAACAAACGGAGAAGTCGATGGAATACATAAAGGCTTTTGGCTCTTGCTCACCTTGCGCTCAAGGTGATTCTTCAGCACAAGAACAACCAACCACAAACAGCAATAGCACGAGGGCAAACATATAAGAAGCATACAAAGTGTTTTCAGAAATAAATTTATTTACCTTTTTAAAAACAGTTTTAATCGCAACAAAAATTTATTGATATCTTCAGACACATGGTATCTTTGTATGGTTTTAAAGGATATATATATATATATATATATATACGTTTAGATTCCCGAGTGGTTTTATGATTCTTTAATTGATGCAGTTTTACGATACCTTTAGATTCCGAAGGAAAAGGTTAAAAAAGGTCGAATCAATGGTTGTAGCAAATTGCAGTTAGATTCCGATATTTGTTCTAAACAATATTATACAGAGCGTTTATTTTACCATCTAACATAGCATGTGCGCAGCTAATATGAACGAGTCAAACTCTTGGCACCGGCGATGCACGAGCAAAGTAATTAATTTTTATGGACATGTCGTTCTGTCAGTTGTCAATTTTGTTCCTTGTCATATTTGAATTGATTAGATCTTTCAAATAACTGACTAAACTGACAGAACTCGAATCTCGATTCAACAC
>JARJEB010025501.1:0-10552 GCA_030264535.1 Liometoxenus newtonarum
GGCTCGTAGGAATTGTCCGACTCGCTGCGCTCGTCGGTCAACCGTTCCTACTCGCCACACAAAGTGTCACTTATACGCTTAATGATATAATCTACTATTATCCGCGACGACCAAGTAAAACAAACATTATTAGGTGTGTATGTCCAGGCGCATATATAACTCACATTAATACCACTCGCGATTATGTCGCGAATACATATTTTTGAAGTGTATGACACATCTCTAAACTTAATTTCTAAACTTAATTTTTTTATTTATTTGTTGTAATATTTTTTATAAACATGTCATTCGCTGAATTAGCACTATTAGCCGAGCGGCTTAACGCCTTTGATGACTGATACGCCGTCGACATAGTGAATGAATGTTTATATTTTGTAATCGAACATTTCATACATATTGCTCGTTACATAATAATACACACAAACAGTACAACACAGTATAACACAAAATATCCTTTCGCGAATTTACATCACAATTCAAGTGCTATTTTAATTTCTTTAAATTTTTAGCCAACTTAAACATGTGAACCCAGTGTATATAAACATAAATATAGTATGAGCCATGTATATATAGTTACGTTACACACCAGCAATTATTTGTATTATTTATTGCTATATTACGGATATAAATCATAGAATTATATAAATAATGTCAGTTAGCGAGGTGTGCACGATGATAAATATCATTGGGTTAGTTGCATTGGCGAGTATCATCGACGCAGCTACGTATTCGTCACTATATAGATAGACATAGGCAGACTCATATTACAGCGGTATCGACATCAGTCGCCTTTCATGTTCGACATTTATTTCATTAATATCTACATTTATGTGTAAGTATATGTATAAGTACCTATATCAATGAAAAAGCACCGCCATCCAGGCTGGTACTTTGGAAACGTAACTATTTGCACTCAAATAACAAATACATGAAGCGCGGCATCGATTTGGCGGATTTAGATCAAACGTTTGAAATCATCAATATATATGTTGAAAACCATCAAACGAGTTGTTTACGATCTCTATATGTATATACATCTATTAATTTATAATATATATCTGGCTTATAAAAAAAATATATATAATGTGATACACACGTCTCTTAACATCATTAAGATCATGTTACATTAAAAGATTACTGGCTAATTAGTAGAGTGAAATGTAATAAAGTAATATGACATATTCCGTCGAGTATAATGAAATGAGCATATTAACGAGTAAATGCGTTCTAAATTAAGATAAATTGCTTTAAAGGGCATCTACACTTTTAATTCGATAGAATAGCGTATTAATAGCATGCTTATCCGTCCAACTTGATCTCAAACAAAGAGACTAAGAGATTACTGATTAGATTAAGGGACGAGTCTTATCCTTTTTAATTCAGGGAAATTAAATGTTGTTGATTTGAGTGACTTATACTTATACTTTTACGAAATTTTTCTACTACGTGCTTTGATTCTATGCCTGGTTACACGGGTATAATTTTTAATAGAGTACTGGTTAGAGGAGAGTAACTTTACCCGTAGAAACCCAGCAAAAATCTCAGTAGAGTTTGCAGTAACGTGACTTGTTTCTGGTAGAGTAGAGCACTATTGCCTGGTTTACGCACGGGTCTAGTTTATAGGTGAGTATATTGGGTAGAGTAGAGTAACTCTACCAGTAGAAACCCGGCAAAAATTTCAGTAGAATAGAGTTCGTAAAGTGACTTGTTTCTGGTAGAGTAGAGTATTATTGCTTGGTTTACGCACAGGTATAGTTTTTAGGAGAGTACTGACTGCGTACATTAGAGTAACTCTACCCGTAGAAACCCGGCCAAAATCTCAGTAGAGTAGAATTTGCAGTAAAGTGACTTTTCTGGTAGAGTAGAGTACTATTGCCTGGTTTACGCACGGGTTTAGTTTATAGAAGAGTATTGGGTAGAGTAGAGTAACTCTACCCGTAGAAACACGGCAAAAATCTCAGTAGAGTAGAACTTGCACTAAAGTGACTTGTTTCTGGTAGAGGCGAGTTTTATTGCCTGGTTTAGGCACGGGTACGGGTATAGTTTTTAGGAGAGTACTGACTGGGCAGAGTAGAGTAACTCTACCCGTAGAAACTCGGCCAAAATCTCAGTAGAGTAGAATTTGCAGTAAAGTGACTTGTTTCTGGTAGAATAGAGTACTATCGCATATGTGGCAAAGTAGCTCTACCCTACTTACCCCTTCCACTCTCCTCGCTACTCTACTCTACTAGGAACTACGTCTAAACCAGCCCTTATAAGCTAGCAACTTTGTTATTTGGTCATGGTGAATCTGAACATCTGAACAATATCAGGAAAAAAGAAAGCATCAAAGATTTTTGAGCATATATTAAGTGTGTTCGAGTGCGTGCGTGCATGAAACAAATAAGTAAAGGAATATGAACACGGGTTCAATATGAATGGATTGAATAAATGTAGAGTAATTACCTCCAAAATAGCCTCCTCTTGGTTGTTATGTCCTAAGAAGTTCGGCATGTGCGTTGTGTTGTAGCCCAATCCTTGACACATCGGCGCGGCAATCTTTTCGCAACGTGGGTGCGACAAAGCACAAACATCTCGAACAATAACTATAAGGGCAAAGATTAGCCCTACCATGAGTTGTAAACCAACCATTTTTTTGTTGTTTCCTACGTTGGTGGTGTGTATATCGCTTTCGCCCTTGTAATGCGAGGCGTCCTTTTCTTTGTTGTTACTTCTTGTTTTTTTCGGTTTTTATGTATTCAGACTTCAAAGAATATCAGAGCCAGAATCCATAGTAGTATCCCCTATTCAGTAGATCATGTTACCCTCAAAATGTAAAATTGCCTTGGCTTGGTAACAATTCTTTCCTTACTATATTTGGTAGTATGTATTTGAAAAGTAACTGATTAAAAACCGACCAGTACCGTACCGTACCGTTGAGTCGAGTCGAGTCCACAGGACTGACTACGATGATTGTACATATAAGCGGTGTTTTTATGTTCTATGTTATTAATTAGTGTACGACTTGTTTCAAGTCCCAAGTCGTCGTCGTCGTCGTCGTTTGAGAAACCGTAAAGTGCACTGACGAGAATCGCTTTGATGATGCAGTTGATGTTGTGGATGAGACGAGTTGTTTCTGCATCATATAAATTCACTAGCATACGGTACGGGTACAGCGAATATAATCATCATCGTCCTGTTTGAGTAGCATCATCGGGAACATCGGAAACATCAGAAACAGTTTTTTTGAATAAGAAGAAGATGGTGATCAGCGCGTATACATAAGGCGTGTGTAAAACAAAAAAAAAAACAAAAAAGAAACGAGTACCGAAATGCCTTTGATGTTATTTTCGGTTGCACTTTGTAGAAGACCCGAACGTATTATACACAAACGTTCGCTTTTAATGATCAAAAGAGTTTATAAATAGTAACGCAAACACACAAGGATACTACTTGACTACTCTCAATAGCTCGTCGGGAAGGAACCCGCACGTTGCTTTTTCGGCTTTTCAAGTTGTTATGTTTTCGTAGAGGCTGAATATGCATATGTTGATCAAAAAGAAACACTTTTTGACGTTTTGATGTTTCAAGTCCGATCTTGTTTTTGCAAGCTTTCGCCGTAGTTCGTAGATTATGATCAAAGTAAATCTTTTTTCTACTTTGAAAAATATACTATTGTTTACATTAAATTATATAAATAATATTAAAACAACAAATAAAACCTATTTCTTTCAACTTTTAAAGTCTTCACTCTTCAGTGCCAAATATACATTAATTTCTATTTGAAATGAAAATATCAATTTTTAATTTGTAATTTTTGATTTTCACACAAAAAAAATGATAAGCCATGCAATTACTATTTATTGAATTAATAAAATGTTGATCACTGGTGTTTAATAGTTCTTCAGTTTTGAATGCACGTGATTAGTTCAGCAGGTGCAAAAATATTGCTTATTATTTGATCAAGTTGCACTAGTTACGTATTGTATTAAATTCTGCGGTCACTCGTGTTCGTTTTCGCGCTCATAGTCTCGCACTCACTCGCGAAGCGAACACCACTAAGCTTACTTGTCGAATGAAGAGAAGAACGATGAACGAAATACGAAATAGTGTACTGTAGACGTAGAGTAGACTGCACTGCAGTTCAGTTCGGGCTGTTTTGCTTATGGTACCCGGTATCGTTGCCACTCTACTCCAACTCACTCCAACTCCGAGCCTATGTAGCCGGCTCCACGAATATTCGAACTTCGAACGGATGGTCGCACAACTCTAGCAAGCAGATTAGAAACGCACGAACGAAGCAAAATGTAACGAGTACGAGTAAGATAGAAGAAAGTGCGGCACATCGGTCGCTTCTCAAAGGACAAAAACTTAGCTGGAGTGCTTGCATAGTCGTACCGCTTCAACGAATATTGAAGTTTTTTTAAGTTCAATCAAAGTTTGCCGACATTTTGGCGAATATATATTAACTGCCAAATTACTTAGCATTTACACGTCAAACATACTCCTCGCACAAGCACATTACCTGATAATATCAGCATTAAACGATTATTAATGGTTCTTCGTCTGATAACGATTATTATTATTGGTTTTTGGTTTAGTATGCCACGTTGTTTTGAATATTTACCTGATTCGTGATAAAAATTATCTAACTTTTGCGAAGTTTACGTTTACCGATTGTTTAAACGCTACCCAAACTTTGTGGCCTTAATAAGTTCATCAATTATTACCAACATTTATTGTTCATAATTATTCTTAATTATTCCTGTGCCCATTTTTGCTACATCAAAATGACTCGGTAGTATACAGAGCGATTATTTTATCGTCGAACTTAGCATGTACTATGTGCCTATGTACGACGGTAAAATAAACGCGTCAATCTCATGGCAGTGTGGACAGTGGAGTTGTATTGCTAAAGCACACCGACATACGGGCATAGAGTGGGGATGAGAATGTATTGTACTGATTGTACTGCCGGAAGGTATTGGCCTTACAGGATATTTTATGGAAAATAAATCGCGAACAGACTATTATTTCGTGCGTACATTTTTATTATTTCTACCTTTTTTTCGGTTGCGTACATGATATGAAGAATTTGTGAACAATCAATTCAAATTATGACAAGGAACAAAATTGACAACTGACTGTAACGGCATGATCATACAAATCGTTAACAATACAAATCCCCGTTGCCATGAATTTGACTCTTTTATTTTACCATCGTACATAGGAAAATAGCACATGCTATGTTCGACGATAAAATAATCGCACGGTATATATTTATAGCATTTTATTTTGTTGGACTGGTAGAACTATGGAAGTGGCGGGCTCATGAGGAATGTAGCCGCAAGATCAAAGAGGTACCGCCATGAACGAACGACCGCTGTGGCGTTGGGCGACTACCTAGCGATTTACAGCTGTAATATTAACCAAAGACCCTCGAAAAAACATCAAAAAATCATACCCGTATCCACGTTCTTTGGTTAATTGCAAATCTATTGTTCGACCCAAATACAAATTGCACTTATTGTAACAACACTGTACCACTATGATTAACCAATGGACGATATTTCGGTTTCTTTTATGGTCAGTCAGTCACCGGTCTGTGCTTTTCGGTCTCCGATAATTTCTCATATCCGATTTGCGAACACTGTTTTGAAGAAAAAAATGTAGCATTAGGCAATAATTATACCATGTCTTCATTACTTCATTACATTAACTGCAATTCTAAATTACATATCTATACAGGCGGATTTCTACCATACCGACAAAACTAGAATTCAAAAAAAAAATTGAAAACTTTTGAACTCCATGCTACTATGACAAACCGTTGATTGACAAACTCTAAACTCAGCTCATTTTCTGTTTTGTCGGATTGGTGGTAATCCGCCTTAATCATGGTAATTTTAAAAATTATATACTTAGCGGAAACTTTGGGCGCGTTTTTTTTGGTGCCGCCTGCCTGCTTCTGGAAGACGGAATGACCGTTTTTTTTGCTACGGAATACTTTTTGCACCGTCTCGAGAGACCGTGCAGACGGAAGATTAAAGAGTGGAGGAATGTTTTCGCTGATTTACCATATATTATTTTGACATAATCGATGAAATTGTTGCAAATACATTAAAAATAATCAGCGTTGTGATGTATATTCATGCCGAATTATAATTCGTTTGCGTTATTTATGGTTATTAATAGCTAATGTATACATTATTCATGCTTTAAGCGAAGGTGGCAGAACAACAACCAACTTCCCACTCCACTCCAAACCGGTTTGGTTTAGTTTACGTTTTTTTGCTCTTCCAATTCCAAAATCTTCCTTCCACTTCTTGGACGTAACCAAAAAAACGCACGTAATTTCAAGGACGATGTATGTCAACTTTATTAATAAGTAAGAGTAACTCAGTAACTAGGGTTTCAGGAGATTCTTGATTTTCAAGAATACTTGTCTTGATCTTGACAAAAATTCAAAACGTGATCAAGACAAGAACCCGATTTACATCCTCAATAGGGTATACTCCAAAGTATAATTGTTAATTGTTCATTTTCAAGACTCTCGATTTACGACAAGAAATTTCGTCGAGATAACGTTATCGAGACAAAAAATCCAAATTTTTTCTTGCTCTATCGACAAATTCTTGTCAAATTCTTGTTTCAAAATAATAAAAGGCAAAAACAGTCAATTCAATACAAGAATCTTGTCTCGTCACAGAAGATGAACATATACCTACTTATATACTAACAGAAAGTTCAATTCGCGTCTTTCGGCAGGCTTCGTTTGGTGACCTTCGGCCAGTTAGCCATATTGTGTGGCGTTAATTCAAATTTCCCGCAACTTCCAACCTCCACACAACATGGCTGACACGCTGAATGAAGATCACCAAACGAGTCCTGTCGAAATGCAATGAAGTGAACTTCTACTCACTACTGTTACAATTTGTGTACTCTAAGATCGTCGATATTATTACTAAAGTACAACATCGCGACACAACACACCATTGTGTCGCATGTGCGTTCACTTCATTGTCCCATAGCACAGCAGTCGCCGACGATAATTTATTACGCATTCGTGCGCTTTAATATCGTAATGATTGTAAGTATGCATGTACCATCACTGTAACCATCTCAGTCAAGCAATGGCATTTGGTTCTTTCTAGCTTCCTTACTCTTCGTATAAAAACATATGGGTCGGTCAGATTATACGAAGAAGTAAATTAGTACGAACGAACTACCGTCGGCGAAGTTGTACTTACAACATATACCTACGTGTATACCTCATCTTATATCCCCAGGTATGGTTGGGACCTTTATAATGCATTTATAATTAGAGATTTGGTGAAGCGCACCGCGACAGATTCGATGAATATGTGGATGCAGTAAATATGGGTACGAATATACCATATGTGTGTGTGTGTGTGTGTGCATGAGTATGGCTGCGTAGCATGTAGGTATGGGTGGACGCAAGAGGTGGGTTTCGTTATAATAAAAAATCGTTTTCCCTTAAACGGCATCAAAGGCATTAAGCGAGAGAGATTTTCAGAGTAAAGGTACACATGAATATACCATGTGTACAACTGTTTATTAATATAATACAAACAAACACATATTGTCTTTATCCTATTCTATATCTGGTTGGGCTGTTGATGCTATTTTTTAATAGTTTGGACAATTTTATTCGGTTCGGAAGATGATTTTTCCTAAATATATTTCCTAATAGCATAAATGTGGGATATTTGGGACAGATTGTATAATAAATAAAACATGGATACACCTTGCCTGCATGTGATGTTCATATGTGGTGTTCCAGAAAAAGATGAAATATCCAAAAATTTTGGTGACAGAAAATTTGGTCCTGCTGAAGTATTTCTCCATATTCCAGAAAATTAGTTACCCGATGGCAATATGCAATTAAACTCCGAAAATATGACTTTCCTGATGGTAGTGACTATAAGTGAGTGTTCCTGAAACACTTGGTAAAGGACCCACACGTGAGTATGTGCTGTCTTTACATGAATATTACGTCGATGATGCCGACGAGCACTCTTCAGTCTTCACATCCGTTGCGCTGTGAATTTTTTTTTAAATTCTTGATATGAACATAGTGCATGAGCACACCTCGAATACGGCAACGACTTTTATTACGATATTTCATATAATATGTTGTATAAGTATTGGTCGCTCAAGCTCGATTATGCTCTTTCTCATTTGGTCGCATTCGTTCTACCTTTTCGGACGATTAAGTCCGGCACGGCGTCCAAGTCCAGCAGATTGGCTAGACGAGGAGCATCACAGACGTTCGGCGTATGCATCGAAAAGGACGGAGCTACGTAGGAGGTTGGGTAATTACAAACTATTAAAGCTTAAAGTTTTACACATCGAGATGCCGACATTTCATCTATACACGGCGGCGGAACGAATTCAAACCGGTATTTCTCCGAGGTATGAAGTGTATCCTATGAGCATTCGGTTCGGACGCGAGTCCAGTGCTTGAATACGGGAATATGATTCTGGTGCCCTTCTATGGCCAAGACCTTGCTTGATTACGCTTTCCTTTCACCTCACCTGCTTCAAGTTGATCAAGCTGTCTTCGTCTTCAATAGTGTTCAACAATGCGTATATACTATTACTTACTGGAATTTCAATGAAATATTCTATCAATTAAATATTGATCGTTAAAATTTGGGGGTTTCCGATTCGGGCTATCAGGTGATAGCACATAATAAACGCATTATGTATGACTTCGAATTGTATTCAACAGATATTAGTCAAAAGAAAATATTAATTGGTATAACATTATTAAACATAGAAAAAACCTAGACTAACAAAGCTATTTATGAAACAAAAAATATGTTTCCGAGTACAAGCTAATTTCCGTTTTTAGATTAAGAATATTATATTTCCAGCTATGAAATGTTTTTATCTCCTCAGTTGTCCTGTAGCAAAAGAATTGTGATTAAGTCATAGGCAACTTACCATACGTAGAATCGATTTACAGGTAGTTATACAGAGATTTGAGCCGCACAGTAGTTTAAGTTAGATAACTCAAAATGCACATTAGCTCATCTATACGCAACCCAACGTACAACACTATATGGTGCAGGTAGTACAATTGTATGCATTGTAAGTTATTCAAAAAACAGTAATATTCCTTAATAAATCAAAGTTTCTCAGTTTTTTTTTGCTAATTTTTTTCATTCTTGAATTGATTCATTGCAAAAAGCAATGAATCCCATTACATAGTTAGAGTTATTTAATTACATAGGCTTCTTCCTCCTAAAAAAGAAGACAGAAAGCTTAATGTGCTTTTTAAAAAATATGGAAAATGTGCAGAATTATCACTATAGCAAAAAGGAATTATTATGTAGATACTGGATTGGACTATAAGGAAATTTACTTTTCCTTCTTCCCAGGAGGACAAGGTGCAGCCTGCGATGTAGTTTCCGGAGCAATTACATCCACGGTCGCGGCTGTTTCCGGTCGTCTTGCACATGATCTCGGACACCTTCCATCGTTATGTACAATTTCGTTCAGTTTTTCACCGCTGAAGTAGAGTACCATGGCCAAAGCCAGACATCCAATGAAGAATACAATTTTCATAGGCCATGGTAGTACGTTGAGAATGGGGTAGACCCAAACATCGGTAGCTGCATAAATGATAAACAACCAAATCAAATAGGTCAGCATCACAGACAAGAGGATTTGCATATTTTGCGAACGCGGGTCATAAGAGTATTGCGTTGTGACAAATTCAATTAACATAAATATCACAATATTGGTGTGCATGCAGTGGTTGAGCCACATCGGAAAAAACGCGTCCATGGCTTTGGGCAAAATCAGTTCCCTATCAACGAAATAAATTGCCCAGAAGGTGACGCCCACAAACATTGCTAGGGGGTATGTCAATGACACCATCATCTGGAAATAAATGTTGAATTTGAAGTGTGTCTGATTTAATCAATTCGTTTTTTGAGAGCTTACCCTGTTTTGAATGCGTCTTAAAATATGGTTATTATCATCTTTGGCTATAAGATCCGCTAAGACACATATTCCAAAGAAGACGGTCTGCAATACCTATAAGAAATTGTTTGATTATTATTTAATGGTAAAGTTTTAAATTATGAGGATTTCATATTTTTGACGTTACAAGCTAGAGGAAATAACTAGTCCGAAAGCAGAAAATAATTAAGTAATAATAGTGATTTGCATAAAACAAGAGAATGGGTCGATTATAAATGTTAATTATACAGTAATTGTGTAATTCAAGGCTATCTTTATGAATTCTTCGGAAGCAAATTCAAATAAATGAAATCACATTTTCCAGTTTATTCAGAGTTTATTGTTATCTTAGCGTTTTCGATTAAACCGCACCCACTGCTTTGAATTTGCACTCACCGCCCACCGGACTCACAAGTCTCAAGAGGGTGCAAACAGTGGCGCGTTTATACTCTTTGAGGCCCTAGGCGCATAGTCGTTTCGGGGCCCATGACCCAAGTTGATATAAATAAAAATATTGAAAATATAACAAGAAGTATTTTATTTTATATGTTTACGTGTTTCTGGGGACGTGTTTTCGGGG
>JARJEB010025506.1:0-14034 GCA_030264535.1 Liometoxenus newtonarum
ATAACAATCACCAGCATAAGAATAGAATTGAACAATGCTGCTCCCATCAAGCTGACACTATGAATTGACAATATAAACTACAATATTGAAATTGACGTTAAATGTCATCGAAATTAAACAATTCCCACTTTACGATCAGACGCCCTACAGTCATGGGCTGTCTGGGAATGCCGAAAATCCCTATCGCAGCTGGCGAAGAACAACTCGTTGGCCCTTATGTGGGTCCACTTCGAAGGCAACGCAGTGGAAGACAAACTCGCTAAGAGAGGTGCAAATGCCAGTCCCGTAGGGCCAGAACCGTTTTGCGGACTCTCCATGGCACACAGAAGTGGAGTGGTGCAAACATGGGAGGAGGACAGAAGATGTAAGCACTGGAACAGTGTCCCAGGCCTACGTCAATCAAAACGGCTCGTCAAACCCGACCACAACCACAAGGTGCTCGAACTCACAAGGAACGAGCTGAGAACATTCACAGGACTCATGACTGGGCATTGTGCCATTTGAGGAAAATGGGAATAGAGGAAAATGAAAATTGCAGATTATGTGATTCGGCAGCTGAAACGGCCGAGCACATACTCTGTACTTGCGACGCGATTGCCCACAAGAGTACTTCACACTTCGGAAGGAGCAGATTATCCCACGAAGTAGTGAGCGGCATCACCCGCAAGAGAATTATCAGGTTCATAGAGGACGTGGGACTGATTGGGAGGTGATTGGGAAGGGGCAGAACCATAGATCTTTTAGGTCGCAGTTCACAAGAGGCTAACTCACCTCACATTGGCCCTATATAACTTATAACCTATATATACCATCAGAATTACTTTTAAGATAGACGAGTTCTACGAAATCGTAATGTATATGGGCAGAAAGTTGTGTGATGCGAATTTAACGCACCGTATTTTTTTTAAATTTGTGTTCATAATAAAGCTATTCTAGCACTGAAAGCAGTTTCTTAATGCATCTATCCTTCTATATCTATCATATACAATGCTTTTTTTCCATTAAGAAATAGTTCGTAATGGAAAATTGGAGTCAGAATAAGGAAGACAAAGCTAGCAAAATACTTTTTAAAATAACCTTGACCCTTGAAATTGAAGTATGAAATGTCATTATTTTGTGAAATGTCAATATTTCTACAATTGTGAATGTAACCAAAATTATTTTTTATTAAAAAAAAAGAAAATACTAAACGCAAATTTAAAAAAATAGTGTAAGCAACTTGTATCATAAGTCGTTTTAAACGTTCACCTGTTCCGAATCACTCGCCGCTACGCGGCTCGTGATCACGTTTAAAACACGACTTATGATACATGTTGCTTAAACTACTATTAAATACAATTTTAAATTGTTTTCCATTCTTGTTATATGCTTCACAAATAGCTTTGACGGATTTTTCTGTTCTTTATCTACCCATAATGATTCCATACACAAAAGACGTACTAATAAAAGGATAAATTAGGTGTTTTTGCTTTATTTTGGAATAAGGTTTTTTTAGGATCTAGGGATCCATTAATCCTTTTAACTTTAACGCATGGCCGTTTCAAATACAGTGTGGGGCACGGAAACCAAGTGTTTTTGGAATAATCAGAAAATCGTTAGTTTTTGCAGTAAAAAAAATTATTGGTAGAACAACATTTGTGAGAACCTAGCATTTCGTAATAACCATGAAAGGAAAATTAAACTCGGCGTGTGATGATGTCCGTTTTCGTTGACGCATTGTTGAAGGCGTTCAAGAAAATTGGCTTCCACTCTTTCCACCACAAGTCAGGGGACCGAGGAGGCCATAAAATGTCACCAAATCTCGAAATGAGACGGTTGGGAAACAGGGGGCGAAGAACAGCCATTGCCGCTCTGGCGGTGTGTGCCGTGGCCCCATTTGCTGAAACCACAAATGTGAGCGTCAAAATGCCAACTGAGAATTTCCAGAATGCTCCCAAGCGCTAGAATAATTACGGTAAACACTCACTGGTTACAAGTTAGTTTTAAATTCGATTCCGACAGGAAACTGTGGCACATTGACGCTCGACTATTATTTCTGCTAACTTCAGCCATAGGTGCTAGTTCTCTGTGCAGCAAATACATGTGGGCTGGCTATGGGCCTCTCTAAGTGTATTAAACTCTGTGATTTTAAGCTTTCATTCAATTCAATTCATTTCGAGTCTATCAGTGTCTACCAGAAAGTTTGCGGTGCGCATCACACCGATTGAATTTAATAATTTTTGCATTCAGAATATATGAATAATAAATATATAAAATATTTAAATTTCATCACATCCTTCTAATTAGATTTCGAAGTCAACCAATCGAACAATAATAAAATTAGTTTGGAATTGGTGGTGTGCGAACGAAGTAAGATCAACATGTCAGAGTAGATCTCCTGAAGACTACAGGCATTTAGCAGCGCGTTGCTTGTAAAAATTAAATTGAATTATAGTTGAATTACGAAAGAAGAATAATAAGTACATAAACGTGTTTGCCAACCCCTATATAAAGCCACGATACATGCAGGGTGATTCAGTTGAACTTTAGATTTCATCGTTGTCGGAAGAAAGAAGGTATTACTTTGATTACTACATTTTGTTTACTTTATTGAATTAGAAATTCAATTAGATATTTTGTTTTAGAACTGAATAGAATGACTCATTGCAAAATATATTCGATTGTCTTGATATTCTTCATTATCTATTTTACCAGCAACACAATTCGCTTAACATCAGCAACATCTTTAAATGTTCAGACTAACGAAAATTCTCATAGAATACGTCCTCGTCCATATTTAAGACTTTCACAACGACCTATCAACCAATATTCAGGATTGAAACCAGATGAGTTCATTGGTAAATTTCCAATGTGAAAAATAATCAAAGGAAAACTATTTCCGTAGAGTATTTCAAAATATATGTACCTAGTGTGGTCCCAACTATTTCCGTAGAGTATTTCAAAATATATGTACCTAGTGTGGTCCCGTTTTTAAATTTCTGTGGTCAATATTTTTTAATTCTTAAATAATTTATTTTTAGATGAAGATGACTTTTTTGAATTGAATAAACGACAAAACTCTGATGATTATGGCCACTTGCGTTTTGGAAAACGAGACGAATTTGATGACTATGGACATATGCGATTTGGCCGTAGTGGTTCCGAAACATCTTAACTGAATTATGGTAACAGTTTCAACGAATAATCATAAAATAACAAAGGTCATATAAGCATATTAGAATAATGTAATGCAGTAATAAGATAACAAAAGAAAACAATTATTAAATATAGTTTTTAATGAATGAAATACTTTATATATAGTTTTTCTAATTACGTTAGTTACAAGTATAAGAATTATGTAAAGTAATATATTATTTTGACTCATATTTCATCAATTCTTACAATTACTTTTAATCAATAATTATGTAGCTACTTAAATATACTGCATCTTACGATTTTGTGACTTTTAAAGCAGCTACTATATAATTATGTGTCGATTTGAAATGTTTAAATATTTCAAATAAATCGAAATTAAACATGAAATTTGTGTATTTAAAAATGATTATTTTCCCGTTTACCCTGCAGTACCCAGAAGTAGAAGTTGGTCTTTCAAGAAAACACTAGATAAAGAAAAATCGGAAGCTTCAAACTCAAAATAGACTCAAAATTACTAATGCGTTTCGATCGAATCAATAAATAACATATTTTTATGTCCGACTGTTCAGAAAAATCTGGTAAAAAGTTCGCAATTTTATATTTACTGAATTGCAGAGTTGAATTTTCTTGAAAATGTCGTGGGTTGATTTTTCTTTTACCAGTGTTCACATAAAATACCTACATTATTTAACATTCAATATCAAATTATAAATATGTGTTCTCTTGATGAAGTGTTCAGTTCAACAAATTTTGCTACATTATTTGTCAACCACAGCTGTTAGATGAACAGAAAGGTCGTCTAGCGTTTTCTTAGTACAGAAATATTGTTATTTTATTAAATATTTAAATAGTTTTGAAGTATTTTTAAAGATTATGATCCTCCACATAATCAAAATAAAAATAATAAAACGTTTTGTAAACGTATTTTCAACCCTAGTATTGCTTAATATATTCACAATATTTAAAGCAATTCAACTTTTTCGCAATATTCTTTCTCAATCCATCTACTTTCGTTAATTGTTATAATCTATAAATATAAATTATTCGAACTCAGGCACGACTCTTATATACAGAACTGGAGTTAGGCAGCGAATACGCAAACCCATTCATTACCGACTAGTTGTTAAATAGAAACAGATAAAATAAAATTAGCACTAGGGATGTGGATTTTAAAGATAAATTACATTTAGTTACATACCGAATATGACACCGTAACATAAAATAATCAAGTATTTTATAACGCGCAAGAATTTTATTTTGAAGGTTGATTGTATTGTCTGATTTTATGCTTCAATACACCGTAGTCACCGAACAGCAAACGAAAAAAGTATTTACGTTCTAGAAGAAACAAGTACGAATCTTTTTAAAACTAATATTTTGTGTCATTTTGGTAACAAACCGAATTTATGAATTGTGCGTTAAGGGCCCCATACACGCTCCGGAAATCCTCTGAGGAAAAACTGTTCAGTCCTTGCCTTCGTATTTTATTATAACAATTTAAATTAGCCTTTAATATTTTTTTTAATAGACAAAAGTTTAGAAATACGGAATTTCCGGAGAGTGTGTGGTAGAAAAACTGAGCAGATTTGTGGACTGTTCGGGCGGCCGGATAAGAATTGAAAGACTATTCTGTCCCGGACTGAACAGGCCGACCGGAGCGTGTGTGGCATTGCCTCAGATCAATTCAGTTCAGTTTGAATAGGCTTCGACCGCCGCGCATTCCCGAAGACCAGGCCTCAACAGTTTTTCCCCACAGGATTTCCGGAACGTGTATGGCTGAGTCCGGAAATCCGGACTTAACGATAAATTACGTAACGGAAATTTGTGTAGTATCGTATCCACATCTCTAAACCGAACATTAATTAAAATTAAAAATTGTTAGCATTGATTAGGGATGGCATATACACCGAGTGCAATCGTTTATGAACCAACTCATCTGGTGCATTCAGTGCAATCATTGAATTGCACCGGGTGCAATCATTTGCACCTATTTCACGGGTTCGATATCACTGTAACTCTACTCAGAGTAGTTCGAAACTACTTTGATCAGGTTGGAACGACTCCGAGTAGTTTACAATGGTATAACGAAAGCATATGAATATTTGTGCACAATTTGCAGAAACCAGAGTAAGACGTCGATTTTGCAGGTTCATTAAATATTATTAAGTCAATCAAGTTTTTCACCATAGGTTTTGCACTTTTGTAGGCTTCTTGGTTTGATGTATTTGTATTTGTTATTGCCATGGCATCTACTAAACCTCACGTAACAAATGATGTATAATTTTGGAAATCTTTGAAGTCAGTCAGAAGTCAACATTCATCAGATTCATATAATTTTAAGGTTATGGCGCGAATATGATTGCATCCGATGCAAACGTGAGCAAATGTTATTATAGGCACTGGCGCAAATCGGCATGCCATCCCTAGCAGTGATCATAAAATAGATTAAACAATGTTTGGTTTTATTGCAATCGATGTGAGAACTTTGTTTACGAAACTAACGATTGCTGAAGCCGGTTGATCCGGATCCATATCCGCAAATATATGGCACTGATTATCCGAACTACTGGTGGGTTTTCGAGCCACAAATCCAAATATTTTCCTGAACAAATTAATATAGTCATTAATACATATCTATACAAATTGCAATACAAAATTAAGGAGAAACTAAAAAGTCTGCAAATATGACAGTTTAAAGATAACTTTACAGTGACGGCAAGCCGGTTTGTATCGTTGCAAATAAACAAGATTTGCACCCTAAACAAGATTTGCACCCTGAGGGTGCAATCAGATTCCCGCCAATTCCCGAATTATACGCAATCCAACGGTTGTACCGAAAGCTCTCAATTGGTGCACTCGGTGCATTCTTCAATGCACCCGGTGCATTACTTCCAATATGCCACTGTAAACTACTGTGAGAGTTCCAACCTGCTGAAAGTAGTTGCGAACTACTCAGAGTAGTTAGAGTGGCATATCGAACGCATAAAATGGGTGGAAAAACTGCAAACGATTACACCCGATGTAAATGCCATCACTGACTTTAGGAGTAAGGAGACCGATGATGGTCTGTTCAAGGCAGAATAAGACTGTAAAGAAGAATATAGTTACCTGGAAGGATGTTGCGTATCAATGGACGTGGCATTCCAACGATTGTCATCAGGATCGAGGCCGCAATGTGAAATCGTATTTATTGGATAATGTTTTCTGAAGAACAATTCACGTTTGTTGTCTGTTAATGTTATTCCCTGCTTATTTACTTTAAAATGTACAATTTTAGCTTCTGGTCTCTGTTGTTTGAAAACTTGAATGACTGCCTTTCGTACAGCTTGAGGACCAGTCAATGATTCCATATCAATAGTTAGCAAGTAATAAACGTTACAAGCTGCTCCTTGTACCAATAATATCTGCGTTTGACTGGATGCAGATTCCACTGGTGCGATATCCTTTTCAGGCAAAATGAGGCGACATGGTAAGGCAATTTGTGTGATTGAATGTTGGTAGACTAAAGCGGATAGTGAACTGAATACTGGTTCGTTCGGACAACCCTTAAGACGAACTCCGCGTGATGTTGGTTCGATGAGAAAATGTCTGACCAGTTCATCCTTATTTTGAACGTTGGCAGGTACTGTCGATACTTTTAAAGCCATTCCAAAACCACCAGTGAATGTATTAGAATTTCGTACAACAAAGGTTCCTGGTAACTTATCTCTCAACATATTGATGGCTTTAATAAAAGAAAAATATTTACATTTTATTTTGAAACATTGAAATTAATTAGAGTACCTTCATCTCTGGAAACTGTGGGTTTATACCAAAACCTTGATGAATCACTGACATATTTAACATGAATCGGCGATACCTCGTGTGTTGGTTCGTTACTGGAAGTCACCGAACTTCTCCGTGATGTTCCCTGATAAATCGAAGGGGAAGATGAGCCATTTTGACTTTTCGGGCTGCAACTATCAGAGAAAGTGCGTGCTGTTGAATGAAAGAAGTCTCTTTCGCTTGCGAATTCAGATGGTGAGGGTGCAATTTGATGGTCCTTTCTACAAGCAAAAAATTAACAAATTTATACAAACTAATGATTCTTGATAAACAAACTTTCCAAAGTGCTTTCAAAGTTTTACTTGGTTTCATTCAATCAGAAATCACAATAATTATTCTCAAACCTCTGATTATGGAGGTTTTTTTGCAGACAATGAATTGTCAATTGTTAATTATAAATATTTGAAACGGTTTACAATGCTCACCTGACTGTTGTTGGACTCTTGGGAGGTAAACGCTCGCCGGGTAAGTCGAATTGTACAGTTGGCGTAGAAGAGTTTGCGTACGGAGTTCGAACAACAGGGAAGGCAGGTGTTTGTGGCCGTGAAGACACACTATAAGGAGAACCGGAATCTACCTCTGTCGACCGCCAAGTTGAATAATCATCTCGATACTAATTCAATAGATTTAATTAATTATTACTGTTCTAGATTAATGATCATAAGACAATTGCCAAAGAGTTATGTTACATCTTCAAACGTAAAATTAAATTGTTAAAGACAGAACTCTTTCGTTTAAGAACAATACAAAATATTCCAATTGTGTAAACGCATTTGGATGGTTCTAATGTCATTATTATTGGGGTAACATTAACATAATTTAAGTTATATCATTACAATAAGTATTAGTTGCATCAATCCAGATGTTCCACGTTACGTGTCATGTCAAAATGTACACCTCAAGCACTTCAAGGGTCATCTCACTGCACACTGCTCAACTTTATCTTCGTCATTCCAGAAAAAGTTAAGGAATATTCTGAGAGGAAAACGCAAAAATAAGCACAGAGCTGAATGAGCAAGTTGAGTCGAATCCGAGACCGACTCCAAATGAGTAGGATGACCCTTGATGTATCTTTTTTCCGCCATCTTTATTCCGATTAGCTGTTCATTGGGAAGGTCAAACCTGTCACATGTTTACGTGGAACATCTCAATTGGTTGTATCATGGTTTGATTAGTACCTGCCATGCGGAGATGGAGTTATTAGATGAATTGTTAGGCAATTTGTCAGATCCTTCAGATAAGTTAGCCATTAAATCAGCCAATGCATCGATACGCGAGTGACACTCATCATTTGAAATTAAAACAAGCGTGCCGTGTTTACCGTGCTCGATACCCACCGAGTTAGTAATGTTATTGCTGCGTTTCTTTTTGTCCTGATCGACCAAGGATAGCAAACCGGTTGCGTCTTGTTGCGCGATAGCGTCACCACCCTTAGACGACATTTGGACAACAAGCCCCATAGGATTGGCAGCTAATGCACTCTCTGGCGATGATGATAAACTCTGTAAAGTGCGCGAATGGTGTGCAAATTGATTGTGCCAATTAAAAGTTACTTATTTACCTTTCCATATTGCCTTTTAACGGCAACGAATGGCCTTTCATTTCGACTGTTCGCATAACTACTCTTGGCAGTAGAATAACTCGAAGTTGAATTCGGAGACATTGCATTGTTTTTTGTATTGATGTGTAGAGGTATCGAGAAATCTTCATCATCGTCGGCGAACGCTGTTGTATCGCTCGTGTATCCATCCTGTCGGTGACTAGCTGATTGCCTTAAATGTCTATTTTGAACGCTCCGCAGTTCTGTCATCAAACTGTGTTGATATGGTTGGCGTTCTTCCTGCCGTTGCATTTCTCGCCGCTCTTTTAATTTGAGTTGTTGTTTTTGCAACCATGTTAAATTGGTATTAGTTTTGGAATATCTGAAATATCATGTCAATGTAAATACCTATATACCAAGGTGCTATATGAGATGTAACAGAAATTAATTTAATAAATCTCAAAACTTTAATTTTGGAACTTTGCCAGTTATGCGCCACGTATTAAGTTTTAGGATAATATACTCGATTTCTAGAAAATAGCATCTTACATAAGCTCACTAGTATTAGTATTATTAGCAATGCTAGTAGGTAGACATATAACAATCAGCATATGTGGTTCCAGGTGAACTGAATATCATGAATAATTCTACTCATCTTAAATCGCTATATTAAATAGTATTATTGGAAACGACTTGCAACTGGCCCCATTTATTCATGCTGATTCAATTGTACCTACAGTCCTTCCAAGCAAACAAGAGACTTGGTGGACGTGTTTGCGAAAGTACACTCCACGCAACATATTATGAACAGATACGAAAATTATGTACTTAAAATGAAATCAATGTTAATATAAATTATGACACTTCACCGATCCGCTATTTTAAGTTAATTAATCTTATAAAGTATATTTCGGTCTAACCCAGTATGTTTTAAAGGAAACAAAAGGTGTTACAATATATTGTGACCCATTTAGAAGAGGAAGTTGTATTTTTAATCCCAGAGTACCGGTCTGGTTCTAAGCATGTGAATAACTAAGCCAACGAATAATGAAAGACACAGATCGTTTCAAATGTTTGGAAAGCTTATTTGTTTTTCATTTAGTTGAAAAACTTTAAAACTTCAATTATTCTAAGTACAATCGAACAGAACTATTTTCGTAACAATAACATAATAACTGCTTATTGGCCAGCAAATTCTAACGAACGAACGAACGAATAGAAATTGGCCTTGTGGGATTATTACGTTTATGTTTATCGAATTGTTTTGGCAGCTGCTTATGCCTAAGCACCAGTCGTTAAATTTTAACAGAAACAGCCGAAGCATGATTCACTGTTCTATATTTAAAGAATATCGGCAATGAAATTCAAGTGCAATGATATCTAAATTACAGTCCTTCGATGAAGTTACGTGGTAAGAACACAAATCAGGAAAATGTAAAATATCTTCAAATTTTAACCATTACTCAACAGAAAAATCGGTACTTAAAACAAAACCGCCACAAACAAATTATAAATTTTCGGGTTGTGTGTGAAATAGAGATTTTATCTTTCATTAATGTTGTCAATAGTCAATTGCTTTTAATTTCAGTAAATTAAATAAAAATTGATGAGGTTTGAATGAGGGTTTGCATTGTCTCGGTTGCATCGCGGCAATTTAACGTTTCAAAGATGAATTGTAATCGTCAAACGAAATTCAACAATATAGCAATTATGAAGCCCACACCGTATCCTTTATAGGAAACAAACTACTTAACTTTAAAAGTTAGTGCGGTAAAAATGATGTCACTAACAATTACTACATTTGTTTTAGTTTCAGCGAAGCAGAAAGTTACTTATCCTTCTGTCACACCTTCACAATTATTTTTCAGTTGATAATTTATCGTCTATTACTCTATGACGTAACATGGATACTGTTAAAAAATAGTATATTATTCAATGAGTGTATTATTGGGCATATAATTCACGAAGGTAATTCGCTAGGCGAGTGTCGTAACGATCCTAGTGAATTAGAACAATAAACCGAGTCGTGACAATATACTTTATCCACGACTATTCAATTATGTCTCAATTATATAAGCAAAATTCATCACTATTTTTGACGAACCGACGTTCTCCACCATAAATCATGGAAGTGATGAAACGGCTCTTTCTACGATAAAACCAATATAACCTCCAAATCAGCTGCTCGATTTGTTAGCATGCCTGTCTATGTTTGGTATCGATGGCCTCATGAATAACGTATCCATGGGATTATGAGTCCATAATGCCATGGATATGTCAATGTAATACAATGATTCAAATATTAAATCCGTTACGCAGCTGATTGTTATGAAATAATAATATGTACTTATTTACATATTTGATCGTAAAGCAAGAAGGAAGCAATCAACCAATTTTAGTAATTGTATTCTAATTTCCAATAGCATTATTAGTTTATTCATGCAAGGGTGCCTACAACAATGAACATTTAATGTTTTAAGAAGGATTTCCACCACACCGACAAAACAGAAACTCAAACCAGTTTAACTTATCTTCAGAGCATGTACTGATAAAAAATAATCTCCCGTTGTTTGCAAGTATGTATTTTAAACAAGAATTTACAGTTAAACATTACTAGGAACTTTCATCGTCGGCATTCGATACAATACACGAATATACCATATATTGTAATCTAGGTTACATACCTGACACCACATGCGATTAAAGTAATAAATTTGGGGGTGTATTATTCATAAAATATTGTTTCAAATATTATGTGCATAAAAATTTTCAAGAAAGCAGTCCGCTTGAAAGTTTATAAAATTAATGTTAATTTATTTTGAGTATAAAATGAGAGATTATAAACAGATGGTGCAAATATTTACGGTCAAGATGATTAATACACTTAATTTCATTCACACAAAAAGAAGGAATTGCATTACTCACGTTTCGTACACTTGATTGTCTGCGACGTTGGTTGAAGTTCGAAATGTACTTGGTGGTGACAAACTCTCCGAATCGGAAAAATTATTGCTTCTATAAGCTAATGATTTGTTTGTATTCGATCTTAGCATTGAATCCGTATGGCTACGCTTCATTGGATCAACTTTTCTAGTTTCTTTATAAAATTCTTCACGAAAGTCTCTTTTAATAGGTTGTTCCTGTCGATGATTCGCCGCCAGTGCTCTGCTTGTAAAAATTGAGTCAATAGAATCTTTCGTACTTCCGTTGTAAGTGTGATACCCATATTTTTCGTTATTATTGTTGGGAGTGCCATAATCAGGATACATTTGAGTTTGTACTTTGTTAAGGGTGTTTCCTTGACTTTTATTAAAACTGGCTTTGCGTACCAAGCTGGGGCTTGACAGTTTCTTGGTATCACCAATCATGGTATTGTTCACCCCGTAAGTGAATGGCCTGCTATCTTGACGTGCGTGATATGGTATATTTTTGTCTTCTTCGTCATCTATATAGCGTACACTTTCCAATTCTCTTGAAGTCGCTGTAGCAATTTGTTGGGGCTTTAGATCAGGAATACTTTGCACTGTCAACATCATATCGGAGAGCAACTCGTCCAACTCACGGTGCTGATCTTCTGGTGATAGAGGGGACGGCTGACCGGTAAGTGGGGGACTTGCGGACGCGTTTGTGTTTGCGTTCTGTTGATGGCCTGATTGAAAAATAGAAAATTCAGCTTCCCACACTTGGAAAAATTTTACATACATTATTAACATAATGTTAAGTTTCTAGTTTCCAGACCCTCCAACTTAGATAATTTGATCAAAATAAAATTGCTCAGAAGAAAAGAATACTTAATAATAAGATCAAGTAGATATCCTTGATCCTCTTAAAACAGTTACGTAGATTGCCTATTTCTGAACTAAACCGAAGAATCAACTGATATTCTGTTACCTGCTGAAGAAATGCCAGAATCCATGGATACGGTTAAGGGGCTAGACACAGCCCCTGGGGATAACTCCGGTTTCTTTGCTATTGTTGCATAAATACTGCCATCCAGTGGCCCAAATGTATGATTAACATCATCTGAAATTAATTTATTATAATTAAAATATAATTAATCACAATTAATTTATTATAATTAAAAGCTTTGGAATTGGCGTAAAATTTCATTTTAGCACGTTTACTTAACTTTACACAAATTAAATGACTAAATGACTAACAACTGCTCTACTGAGGTGCTTTTAAGATACTTTTATTTCAATTTCCCGAATTCGATATAGACTATTGACTTTCTCTTGCAAATAATACCAATTCTATAAGTGGTAAGTGATTCTAAAGTGGTAAAACAGGAAATAATTCTTTGTAAACCGTATGAGGAGGTTAAAAGTGGCTGCCAGGCAAATACAGACATACTTTTAATGTACAGCACAATATAAATAAATTAGAAAGAGAAAATCATTGGCGTTCATGAGCCTTCAGGAGCCATTAAAAGAAACTGTACATATTGCACCGGTGTAGTCGAGGGGCGTCACTTCCACACCATGATAACCTTCGTAACACTTTCGTAACCCAGAGTTCTAATATTATTAGAGGGAAGGTATTGATATCCAAATGACCAAATGTGCCATTGGTTCGCCATATTGTGTTGCACCATAACAAAACCATCAAATGTAGACTAGCCAACATACTCGCACAGACTAGTGACGCCAGACTGGAGTCTATTTAAAATTTCGTACATTTTAGATGCAACACAATATGCCGATTTGATGTAATTCCCTTCCGACCTCTGGTTTCATGCCCCTCGACGGTAATTCGACTATATGTTTTCTCTATAGACTTCTATCTCTATGTTCGTAACTAAGGATGATCAATCAAAACAGTAAATGTCAAAAATTTAAATCCGAATTAACGAGAAGCCGATTACGTAGATGCCAAAGAAATCTTAAGAAATTGCGTTTCATAATTGTTAAAAACTGTGTTTTCTTAGAGTAAATCATAGTTGGACGCGTAAGTGCAAACGAAGGCGAATTCAAGATTTAGTTTTATTAAGATTTTCCCTTCAGAATTGTCTAAAGAAGAACACTATCAGAAGCTAATTCAGGAATTTATACAAACCCTGTATAAACACAGTTTTAATATTAATTTGAATTATTTGATGAATACCAGTTTAAAATAATGCTCCTCCTTAATTATGTTCATATGTCTGTCCCTTTCTTTATTTGACAAATTTTCTTTTATGGCGCTTACATTAGCCACGGAAAACATGTGAATTAAATGAAACATTTTTGCGGGAAATTTGTTTAATTCAATCGTGCTATTCTGACGCGGACACTCAATAACGTACTATTTTGACGCGGACACTCAATAATAAAATCACGAGAATCGGTGACGTGTGTCAGAATTTATATACCTATATAGTATAAACTGATTTTATCTCCGAACGTCGTATAAGTGACACATTACATTCACTGTTGCATGCTGCATAAGTGTAGCTTTATGGTGCCTCCGATACTCATAATAACTTATACTCCTAGGAGCATAAAGTGATTCGGTTTATACTCCTAGGAGCATAAAGTGATTTGGGACCAATCGGC
>JARJEB010025509.1:0-10032 GCA_030264535.1 Liometoxenus newtonarum
GGTGCAAATAAACACGATTTGCAGCGGGTGCAAATAAACACGATTTGCAGCGGGTGCAAATAAACACGGTTTGCACCGAGTGCAAATAACCGCGGTATGTACCGGGTGCAAATAAACACGATTTGCACCGGGTGCAAATAAACACGGTTTGCACCGAGTGCAAATAAACACGATTTGCACCGGGTGCAAATAAACACGGTTTGCACAGAGTGCAAATAAACACGGTTTGCATCGAGTGCAAATAAACACGGTTTACACCGAGTGCAAATAAATACTGTTTGTAGCGGGTGCAAATAAACACGATTTGCAGCGGGTGCAAATAAACACGGTTTGCACCGAGTGCAAATAAACACGGTTTGCACAGAGTGCAAATAAACACGGTATGCACCGGGTGCAAATAAACACGGTTTACACCGGGTGCAAATAAACACGGTTTGCACCGAGTGCAAATAAATACGGTTTGCACCGAGTGCAAATAAATACGGTTTGTAGCGGGTGCAAATAAACACGATTTGCAGCGGGTGCAAATAAACACGATTTGCACCGGGTGCAAATAAACACGATTTGCACCGGGTGCAAATAAACACGATTTGCACCGGGTGCAAATGAATTCGGTTTGCACCGGGTGCAAATGAACTCGGTTTGCACAGGGTGCAAATAATACACGGTTTGCACCTGGTCCAAATATTACACGGTTTGCACCGGGTCCAAATAATACACGGTTTGCACCGGGTGCAAATAAACACTGTTTGCACCGGATGCATATAATACACGATTTACACCTGGTGCAAATAAACACGGTTTGTACCAGGTGAAAATAAACACGGTTTGCACCAGGTGCAAATAAACACGACTAGGGTACAAACAGATTCTCTCCATAACCTTAAAATTTAAAATTATTTGAATCTGATGCATTGGTTTGCACCATAACCTTAAAATTTAAAATGATTTGAATCTTATGCATTTGATTCATTGGTGCATTCATCATTGCACCCGGTGCATTGAGTGCATAAACGTTTGCAGCCGGTGCAAATGCCATCACTGAATAAATCACTGTTTGTCTTCCGCTTTCCGATTTAGATGATTAATGATTATTTTTGTGTGATTTTAGCGGAATGACTTGCAAGGTGTGAAAGTCTATAGTGCCGTTGATCTGCCGGGCCTGTACACGTTGGGAACTGTCGTCATTGATTACCGTGGCTATCGTGTAACGGCTCAAAGTATTATCCCCGGCATCTTGGAACGCGAACAGGAACAATCCGTCGTCTACGGTTCTATTGATTTCGGTAAAACCGTCCTCACCCATCCCAAATACTTAGAGCTATTGAATAAAGCCGGTCAGCAATTGAAGATTCTTCCACATCATGTGAAAAACGATCAGGACGAGTCAATTGAACTGTGTTCGAGTGTAGAATGTAAAGGCATTATCGGAAATGATGGACGTCATTACATTTTGGATCTTTTGCGTACTTTCCCACCCGACGTTAACTTCCTTAAGCGTAAAAACACCGCATTTCTTTAAATTGATATGAATTAACTATCGTTACTTGCAGTTGATGAAGAACTTAGTAAAGAGGTTAAACAATTAGGCTTCCCAATCGAGCATAAACATAAATTGTGCTGTCTACGTCAGGAATTAATCGACAGTTTTGTTGATTCTCGTTATATGATGTTCATTAAGTATGCTGCGTTCCATTTGCAACAATTAAATCTACGCAAAACAAATGCTGAAGGCAATAACAATAAGGACAAATCCATTACGGAGAACGGCGAGGAAAAGACTGAAATAGTTGATGGGAATAAAGATGCTAAAGGCAACGAAGTAAAGAAATCGGAAGATGCGGATGAAGAGAAGGAGAAAACTGAGAAGGATAGCAAAGACGCTGATAAACAACAACTCGAAGCCGATGAAGCGAAAAAGATTGTTGAAAGTATTACAGATAATACGGAACGTAAGTGAATCTTTTAATTATTTGCATTGCCGATTGCAATTTATTTTTTCCAATTAAATTTTAGTTGAAGAAAGTACTAAGAACATTGTCAAGACAGCAGCGATGGCAGTTGGTTCGCTAAAGGACACTGAATTTGATATTCGCTTCAATCCGGATGTGTATTCACCTGGGATTCGTCATTGCGAAGATTTGGATGCACCTTTAAGCAAACAACGACAATTGGTTAAAGAGGCTTCCGAATTTTTACTTACTGTTCAAATACCTACATTTGTAAGTTGATTTTAAATTCGTGTACATTTCGTGTTTTATTAATTTTACTTTCTTATAAGATTCGTGATTGTTTGGATCATTCATCAGCGCCAATGGATGGCAATACATTATCGGAAGCGCTACACAATCGCGGAATAAACATCCGTTACTTGGGGAAGGTCTGTAATTTGTTGGGCAAAGTGAAACAACTAGAATACTTGCATAGTATTGCAGTGAATGAAATTATATTACGGTCTGCGAAACATATCTTTACTGCATATTTACAAGGAACAGAAATGATGAATCTATCAGTCGCAATATGCCACTTCTTAAATTGCTTCCTCTATTCTGGATCTCTATCCAATCCGTTACAAGGCAGTGTTGATGAATTGCAAACCAAAAATAACAAAAAGCGCAATAAGCGTAAAGGCCGCAACAATCCATTGCAATGCGTCGATAGTAACGAATGGGCAACACTTACACAAAAATCACTATGGGCTCAACTCAAATACGAACTGAAAGCCTACTTTGATTTCGATTTAACATCGCACGATGTCGATTCAACGGCGGAAACGTACACAATTCAAAAAGCCTCAATGTTACGTTCTTTATGTTTGAAAACTGGTATACAAATCTTGCTACGTGATTATAATTTCGACTCAAGGAACAAACCAATTTTTTACGAAGAAGATATTTTGAACATTTTCCCAATCGTCAAACACATTAATCCGAGAGCAACAGACGCGTACAATTTCTACACAACAGGACAAAATAAGATTCAAGCTGGTTATCTTAAGGATGGCTATGAACTGATCAACGAAGCCTTGAATCTGTTAAACAATGTCTACGGTGCTATGCATCCAGAAATATCGCAATGTCTTCGTATGATTGCCAGACTGAACTACATCATGGGTGATCATGCCGAAGCGATGGCCTATCAGCAGAAAGCAGTGCTAATGTCGGAACGCGTGAACGGTATTGATCATCCATACACAATTACCGAATATGCCCATTTGGCGCTTTATTGTTTCGCTAACAGTCAAGTCAGCACGGCTCTCAAATTGTTATATCGCGCTCGATATTTGGCACTCATCGTTTGCGGCGAGAACCATCCCGAAGTTGCCTTACTTGATAGCAATATTAGTTTAATCTTGCACGCCGTAGGGGAGTACGAATTGTCGTTGCGTTTCTTGGAGAAGGCACTAACACTTAATATCAAATACTTTGGGGCAAAGTCGCTCAAAGTGGCTGTTAGTTATCATTTGGTAGCGAGGACGCAGAGCTGCATGGGGAACTTCCGAACGGCATTGATTAACGAGAAAGAGGCGTACGCCATTTACAAACAGCAATTGGGAGATAATCATGAGAAGACTAAGGAATCTTCCGAATGTTTGAAACATTTGACACACCAAGCAGTCGTTTTGCAAAAGAAGATGAATGAGATTTATACGGGGAAGAATGGAGCCTCACTGCCACCTATTCAAATACAACCTCCATCTATGGGATCCGTCTTGGATATGTTGAATGTCATCAATGGTATACTTTTTGTACAAATCAGGTTAGTACAGGAATACATTAGGCTTGTTCCAACAGTGCACCAAACTAGTTCCGAACTGTACGACGCATGAGCAGTTTTCAAAAAGTACCGCTTTTTTAAAACTGCTCATGCGTCGGACTGTTCAAAACTAGTTTGATGCTTTGTTGGAACGTGTCTATTATGTGCTTTCGATTTGATGCTTGCAACGGTTCAGAACAGTTCTAGACTTCAAGCGCGTGTTCGATTAGACAAAATCGAATAATCCTTAAGAGTATTTTTTTCAAAAGTCACGTAACATGCGATTTGTTTGTTAGGGCAAAGTGTTGGGGAAACGCTTCAGAGTTGAACCCGTCAGAACATTTTTAGTGTGCATGTCCGCCATTGTGTAAAAGATTGAAAATATCCAGAAATCGATGTCCATTGATTTTTCTTTCATATATTGTTATTTCTTGTTGTTATAGTCAAGAGGATATTGAGAACTTCAAAAAAGAAGTCGAAAAGCAACAAAATGAAGAAACGCCCACAATCGACCAATCACAATTAACACAAAATTCTATCCTACAGGAGGTAACAGCCGCCGAGTAAGCGTGTCCAATCAATTATCACCATTATTTTGAACACATTTATTCCTGATTATTTAACCTCCCCGTTCATTCGTTTAAATCTTCAAAGATTATTTGAAATGTGGCGCAATTAATTTTGGAATTTTTCAGTCATACAGTTGAATTATTATTATTCGGATAAAATGAATGCACGAATGAACCATTCCGAATAATATTGTTTTTGCATATGAACAACAATATTACTTCAGTATCCGTTGGTCATAAAATGATTTGAGAATTTTCCAAATTAATATGTAGTCTATAGATCATCAAAGTCCATTGTGTTTTATGAAAATATAAATGCGAAAAATATACAGTAAACTCACGAAAACTTTGGCTCTAAGAAAATTTTAATATTACGATGTAAACTTGGAATTTTACAGTGCAATTCAATTCCGTTTATACATATAGCCAGTGTTTTTTTTTTTTTGAACGTTTTCTTACCGTTAGTAGGTTTCGTGGTAGTTAAAATATTTAGTTAGAAATCAACTTCTTTTTTATATTAATTAATTGTACTCGTGAATCATTCGAATATCAAAGACGAAATTAATTTACATAAGTATGTAAAAAGAAATTATTAAAACGAAAACAAATGAAAGAAACATTTAAACATGAAACAATTGACAAAACAAATGAAAATTAACGGAAAACAAGACTAGTCATGATGGTTACTACCTAAATCTTTCTAATCGCAAATATTCACGTACGAACTAAGTCATCTAAACTGCACTTTTCTTAATTATTCGTTACCATTTCAATCTATGATTTCAATGATAGTGCCATTTCAATAATAACATTTATGTAAAGTACGCGAAGTGTGAGGAAATATACCAAAAAAATTGATGAATGATGAAAACAAAAGTAATTATATTGTTAATGAAAAATAACATAATGCAATGGAATCATTTCAATTCCAATAGCAGATTGAAAAATTAATTCAATTGTTTGTTAATAATATGTTAATTACTTATGAATCGGATGTTTAATTAATTAAACCGATTCAATTGTTATTGTTGATAAATTGACACATTTATGGTGTTATTCGCATGTTTACAACGGAAAATGAAGGATAGCATATGATGTAAGTAAATTGGGGCAAAAATTGCATAAATATTTAATAAGTATGAAGATAAAAACAAAGAAGTTTGAATTAAGTAATTTAGTAATTATGTTACCACATATTTGGCGGTGCAATTTTCTAGGAAAAAAGGAAATGAAAGTATC
The DNA here is from genome assembly GCA_030264535.1 of Liometoxenus newtonarum. Classification (NCBI taxonomy): domain Eukaryota; kingdom Metazoa; phylum Arthropoda; class Insecta; order Coleoptera; family Staphylinidae; genus Liometoxenus; species Liometoxenus newtonarum. The sequence goes on from JARJEB010025509.1 coordinate 5,565, forward strand.
AAATCAAATATGAAGTTTTGATGAATAGAAGAATTGTTTTTTATTTGTAATTTTCCCTTTATTTCTATACAATAAATATTAGTTTGCATTTTCAGTTCATAATCTATATCTCCAAAAATAAAAGACTGAGAACTATGCTATTATAATAATTATTAATTATTGTTTTAGAAATTGTCCTTATTCCCGATCCCAGTGCGCATGACGGCATAGTGTCAGTTTTAGGCGCGAAATTCAAGAGCAATGGTACAGGAAAATTCTCCCATTTGAACTACATGTAAAATGCCTATTTTCATTTCACTTTAATCGGTGAATATGACTGAACTGAGGATGTATCGGTACAAGGGCCATTAGTAAATTGTATTTCTTCTATTGCATGAGCATTAATTTTTCGAAAATGCGAAGGTACTCATGAAGGATAGAGATAAAAGGCAGTGGTGAGAACATAAAGTCCACTTTGTGCCGCTGGGCATGCAGTCCGGGGACGGAAGGGAATTACACCAAATCGCCATATTGCGGTTCTAATTTGTCATCTTGCAAGCAAATATGGCGGGCCAGTAGCATCACACTTGTATCAATACCTTCCCGCTAGGAATATTATAAAACTATTTATGCGCATGCGTTTCACTCCTCCGCCTCGTATGCCGCTAGCCTATTTTTCTTAAAAATTGCATGAAAAATTGTGACGCCATATTTGTTCCCTTCGCACGTCACAATAAACTAAAATAATATTGGACTGGCGCTGTTGCTAGCCTTTTAGACATCATGTTTTCATCCACGAGGGTCACGTGTTTAGATTTATCAATTTCAAATTTCGTGCCTTTGCCGTAATCAATCCCTTTCCGTCTCCTGACTGCGTGCCCGTCGAGCGGAAATCTACTTTATGTTCTCTCGGTACATGTTTATCTCTATGGGACAGATTAATGAAAGTTATAGAACAAGATGATAGATGGCGGTACAATATGACAATTACGAATTAATTCATTTGTTATTGTTGTTTTTTTTTCTATTATTGTACTATGGTAGTGTTGTGTTATCAATTTGCTTTTGTATTTAATTAATTAGCTATTAATAGTGACGTCAACCGCGAAAGCCAAACAAGGGCTGCAAGAAATGGTACCTAAGTCTATTTTTGGATTATTGCATTTGATTTTCTATTTCTTTCTAGGTAATCATGGTTTGATTAGAACTAGAAGTAAAGGAATAATAACGTAAGTCTTATTCGTGTTGATGATTTGTGCATTATTCATCATTATGTCACATGTGCGAATTGAATTATGTGCTTGCTATTAATAAATGTTCAGCTGTTCAAAATCGTTGCCACTCATGGTGTAAAGATAAGATAACAAACAAGTTCTAAGGTTGCTATAAGGTTGCTATAACTAATGCGTAACAAACAATGTGTAAATAATAAATTGTAATGTAATCTAAAGTCAACTTTGTTATGCGTCTTTACATTTGAAGTAAACATTGGATTGACCAAGTCTCAGTCTTTAGCTGGAAGTCGTCGTATGTTTGTTCCGTTGTTATTTGTTATGCTAGATCTTTTTAGTCGTTTCGTTTTACCAGTTTGTGGTCGTATCATTTCATTCACGAGTTGCTTCTAGGTTGTCGTTTTGAAACTTGAAGTGCATTTGAAACGAGCGCATCGTACCCGTAAGTTTGCAGAAAGAGGTCAGGGAAAAATCAATAAAGATACTAACACATTTTCAAGGGAAGGAAGAACTAGAAAGAGATGGATCGATGCAAACTTCGCTATCGGAATAAAGGAACATGTTCCTGGTGCATGTGCAAAGGATGTATTTACGAACTACCAACGTAAACGACACGAGCTATTCGCTATTCTGTTCGTTCTTATTCTTTATGTTCGGCTTCGATCCAAGTTCTCGTCCTGCAAATCGACAGCAAGAAAGAAGCAAGTGCAAAAGCAAAACCTGCCTGCGCACAATGTTTACGAAATACAATGTGTTCCATCTTCCAAGTTTTAATCAATTGCAACATTTTTAGAAACATCGGACGGAATTCCAATGACTTATTTCTAGTTCCAATATAAATATATTTTTAATTTTGTAGATAATAGTTCCTTCCTTTTGCACTAAAGTGAGTGTCAGCCTCTCAGTAAACTCAGTAAACTCAGAAAATGTCGTCATCAATAATTGAGAAAATTATAAAACATTAGAGCTGTTTGTCACTGGGCAAATAATCTCTGAATCTCTCTTTTAACCTAAATGTGTGGTTCTCTCACTAAAGCACAAGCTCTCGAGAAAGCTCAGTAACATAGGCGCCGACATGTGGGTTGCAAGGGTGCACGTGCAGCCCACAGCAAGTTCTATGGGTTGCGTGGCAACCCACACAGGTCTACATCCAAGGCAGTGAACCCGCATACCAAGTTTTGTTTCGACAAGTTGCTCGGTCGGCCGGAATTTTGTTCACAGCGAGACACACACACACACACACATATTAATTCCTAAAGTGTCAAATGTCACTTTCGGAATTAATATCTCACTGTGCACGAGAAAATGTTATAGATATTGATATGTATATTATTGATTGATCTCTACAAGAATTTATTTATTCTTTGGCAGTTGAATGAAAATTTATGTTTTGACATTCGTCTAAAAATTCCCTAGTCCCCTTCTTTATCGACCGAATTTGAGCAATTTCGAACCAGGTTGTCCCATGTCGGTTCTGAACCTGCATACCAAGTTTTGTGACGGCATGTTGCTCGGTTCGGCTGGAATTTTGTTCACAGCGTCACACAAATTTGACAGTTTAGGAATTAATATCTCACAAACTATGCCACCTACGAGAAAATGTTATAGGGCTTGGAATATGATTCGTGTAGATATTTTAGGGTATGTACCCCCTCCATGCCCGGATGCCCGCCCCCCACCGACCCGTGTATAACCCACACAAAAGTGCTCAGTGATACTGATACTGAGATGACGTTGACGTGCAAGCAACTGAGTAATGACGTCACAACTGAGAATTCACTGAAATTTCGTGTAAAAAGAACGCAACTAATGTCCTTCTGCTTGGTGCAGTTTTGACATATTTAGATGTAAACACAGTGTATATGTATACCTATATACTCAATAAATGTTCATAAGCATTAGCCAGGTTAGGTTTTACGGAGAGATAGCAATACGCTTTCGTGTTGGAATGTAGTTAGTAGTTCGTAGTTGCTGCATTTATTGATATCTTCCTTTTGTTTGCTCGATAGGTTGGGTCGGAATGGGAGCAATTACACTGGATGTTTAAAACGAACACCTGTAAAAAGCAATTATAAAATGGCTATATCTTAAATTCTCGAAAAATGTAAAAGTAAGATATCAATCGAAACATCATGAAAGCACAATAAATGTGAATAACATTTGATCTTACAAATAGATACTAAATATAAATATAATTTATTGTTGCTCCTGTATATTTGGATACTCAAAGTACTTATAGTAGTAGCCGGCAAATAAAGGCATCGAAACAGTTTCATTCAGCTTCAGAAAGTGGAGTGGTGACCAGAAACTAAAGTTGTTCAAATCATGATGTTCCTATTGCAATTTGCAATATGAACGAAGGCGAGGCGAGGCTAGGCTTTTCCTTTTCGCGTTGCATTGCGTACGGTCACGGTAGCATCACCATCCGCACGACTTGGATGCACCAAGTTGATGACGGCACGATTTTACTCTACTCTACTCTAGTATACTCAACGGGAGTCTCCCAATAAGACTTGCAAAACTCGTGCTCGTGCAAAACTTTCGAACAACAACCGAATACACAACACAACAACATTTCACGACGAATGCGAAGAACAAAAGGACGAGCCCCAATGCATTGAGTTACTAACGAACGTACGAATAAACTTGACCCACCGTAACAATACGACGATAAATTACGTATACGCATTATGCAATTTCATTAATGAAAATTCAAGCCAATGGCTTCTGCGTGCGAGTACCAAAAAATAAATACGACGACCAACACATATACAACCAAACAGAACAATCAAAACCGTGTTTGTGTAGGTGGGTATTATAGTATAATTCCATAGCGTAGGATAAATACTGCTCGAACAAACACACAACAAGTGCCATTAGATTATAACAATAAAATGAGCACTACGTGTTTAATCGTGCTCTTGAAAGGTTTAACTTAGAAACTTTCAACTTAACACTTAACAACGGGTAATTAAGTAATTAAGAGCAAATTGATATCATTTATTTACTTTGCGGGGAACGGGCACGGAAACGAAATAAACGTGCCAGAACCAAATATTGAAATACATATACCGTGCGATTATTTTACCGTCGAACATAGGAACATAGCACATGCTATGGGAGTGGTGATTTGTATTGCTAACGATACACCGACGATCAATGTAATTTGTATATGATCATTCCGTTACTGTCAGTTATAAACTGTATTGTTCCTTGTCATAATTTGAATTGATTGTTCACAAATTCTTCATCAACCG
>JARJEB010025529.1:0-19315 GCA_030264535.1 Liometoxenus newtonarum
ATTTACTTTACGTCAAGCACAGCTCTTCGCTGCATTCAATAATGATATGTGACACACGGACTGCATCTAAAACGTCATCTAAAACGTCATCTAGAATTATGTGTTGAATTCCATGGTTGAATTTTTAAGTTTGAAAGCCAAATTAAATTTTGTCATGTAAAACAACCATTATTAGGTGTGTATGCAGGCACACATAAGCCACATTAATATCACTCGCGAATAATGGAGCTTGACACACGTCAATAATAGGTCATTATTCCTCTAGCGATTTACTTTACGTCAAGCACAGCTCTTCGCTGCATTCAATAATGATATGTAATCCGCGGACTGCATCTAAAACGTCATCTAGAATTATGTGTTGAATTCCATGGTTGAATTTTTAAGTTTGAAAGCCAAATTAAATTTTGTCGTCGCAGATAAAGTATAGTAATCAATTCACGCATATGCGCTATTATATGCTCGGGCGTTTAATCCGCTCGACTACCGTCTCGCTACGTAACCTTCGCGTATAATAGCCTCCATAATCGCTCATTGAATAATATACTATTACTCAGCACTTTCTCATCGAGAAAAATCGCACTTAAATCGCCGGCATTAATTTAAATTCTTAAATTACTAAAGAAAGTAAAAGAATTTTTTTAATTAAATTAACTTTGATTTTCATGTAGGTAAACGATTATTAGAGATAATTATGATGCCATAGAATAAACTTGATAAAATCGTTATATTCGAAAAAATATCAAATTTCGATATTATAGCCGAAAATAAAGTTAACTTGGGTTTCGAATGCATTTCAATGGCGAGGCCACGTTGGGAGAAAACGAAATGTGAGAAGCGATGCTGGAAAATGTTATGGTTCGAAAATAACTGAAATCCGTGCCATTCTCATCTATAGGTATAGTATAAAGTAAAGCAAAACGTGTTTGCCCTCCCTGGTACTGGTTGCGGGGTTGTGATGTGACCATATCTGGGCTGGTTTGGACCCAGAACTTTTCGAAACTTTCATCGCGTTATGAATTATTAATAATTCGACGTGCCGGTAACCAGTCGCAACCTCTATTTCCGATGTGGAAATAGCGATGTGAATGGGAAGAGGTAAAGCATCGCACGTTTCTCTTCTAAATCTCAGCAGAGGGCTCTCATACATTGAAAGCGAATTGTAGAAGGACCCATCACTGAAAAGAAAAGAAAGGAAAAGAAAAGAAAAAGGAAAATTATACGTTGACACGTGCTCGGTTCTTCTCGGGAGGAGAATTTGATTGGTATAATGGTAAAATATCAAGTTACACTTATACCTAGCAACGATCTATATCTATATCGATAAATGTCTAGGATTTCGGACTTTTTTGCATTTTATGACCATATTAAACATAGGAAACCCTACAAAATAGTATTTTGTGTTATAAGGTTGGATAACAGTCAATTTCTCACTATACTGAACAATGCTCAAAACGTGAGTGCAAATTGATGTTTTTTGTCTTTGTAATACAAACTACTATTGTCCGGCGGAAACTTTCTTCTAGCCGAATGATAACAGGATTTAAAAGCGTTCAGTTTTATTTCCTTATTTTAGCTTTGGCGCTGACGTACGGACATAGTCGGCGTAACATGTGCTCATTCATCGTCTAGTCTAGTCTAATCCTAATGTAATGTTTAGGTGTAATTGTAAAATTGGTCGGGTGAAAGCTAGGAATGAGAACCATGTAACATAACAGGTTGAAGGTAGATGAGGAAATTAAATTAAATTCAACCGTGCGACAGACACATGCTGATGGAAATGAGAAACGTTGCGTTGTTGGGTTGTTGGCTTGATACCGCTGTTCTCGTTTTTCGTCATTCGTGCTTTGCTTTTGTAGTTTTGTCTTGTGTCAGCGGGCATATTACAAAGTCTGACAATATGTGCTCTAGGTAAACACAATTATTTACAAGAAATAATGAAAAATATGCACATAATAATCTTTAATAAATCTCTAATTAATTTATTAAATTATATTGTTTGCGTAAATCTTTAGTTTATTTAGAAATCGATACGCGAGTTGGTAAATTAAATTTATTTACCAGAACGATACGACTTGCAAACAAGTTCTGTTTGTATATCAGAGTCTTTCCGGTCCTCATTGTTCGAGAGTATTAACAAGTAATTAAACAAACACAAGTGAGCATTCATTCACAAGTACCTACATCTGCTAAAAGGGATAATGGAACTGTGCACTATAGTAAGAAAAAAGTTTTACAAGGTACGAGCCGCGAAGCAGTGAGTAAAAGAATTTAAATTCACTAAGCGCGTAATTTCAAATAGTAATTTAACTATAACAATATAAAACTTTCTTTTCATTAATTGTTGTTTTTGAATTAAGTTTTATGTTTTATTCACCATTATTTTCTTGTACGCGCGCGCACGGAAAATTATCTACTAAACATGCTAACTTAATTGATTACTGCAATTGAATTCAATTTGCTATACCTGAACCTACGCAAAGATAAAATATCCTTCCACCTTTGCAGTGGGTACTTTTAGTGAAACGAAATAATTGCAGCAGATTAATTCGTAATTTGCATTGAAACAAGGGGCGCGATGCAAAAACAGCATCAGAAACAAAGACCGGAACACACGTACACACTTCTCTACCGCAACCAAACCGAACCCAAATGGAATACAGAAGCGAACGAAATTATAACAAATTTGTACTGAACATCAACCTGTTTGACCAAACACCATCAGCTTGTACCTATACTAGAACGAGCATTGCGCTGTTGTGCAAATTTATAATTATTTGTTAGTCCCTCTCGGTTATCTCTTTATATATTTTCATTTCCCACAATATTCTATGATATACAATTTGTTTCAGCAATAATTATTTTACTATACTAACTGAAATAAAAATAATAAATGATTTTATTTTCTAATGACGCACTGTATGTGAAAATAGAAACTTTAAATTAACATTTATACAAACCAACTATCCATCCCTCGCTCCGCAACCCCCCACCAATTGAATGTAATCAACGCAAATTCGATTAAATTGCCAATTTCTTTACTGCCGTTCGTTACTCTCGGTCCTAATATGATTCTAGTTATACAGAATGATCAAAAGTGAATGAGCAACTTTAGAGCAACTGATTGTCATCAATTTTTAATCACTCTGTAAATATATTGTGAATATATTTTCTAGCAGTTTTGTCGCAATAATTATAATTGCGGATTTCTACTTAAATATATTATGACCTCGGCCATAAACCATGATAAATAAATAAATATAGTATATTATTATATGAGCGATTTTGATACCCATTACTCACGAAGATGATGTTTGAGCCCACGAGCCGCAAGGCGAGTGGCGCAATTCATCTGAGTGACCAATGGCCATAATCGCGAATATAATAGCTAGGTACTATGCTTTTTCTACACCTTACACTATTTTTAACACACAATACAAATTGTGATTTCTCGATGAAGCAACGAAGGAGCACTAACTGACAAGTGAAACAATATGGTGGGTGATTCACATCGAGCTATCGTCGGAATTCTTCGGGTTCTTTGGAGATTTTAGATCATACAGATAAGTTGGATCGGTCACTTCAAATTCTTTAAATCTTGTTGAACTTTAATACGCGATCAATGTTAATTAATTGCAGTGGGTTCTGAAAATCCATAACTCACGGTAGTGAGTTATGCAAATCCATTACTCACGGTAGTGAGTTATAGGTACCATTAATCACTCAAAAAATGCTAATAATGACCATTTAACTAAATAGGTGTAGAAAAATATATTATTTTAGTTTATAATATTAAAGTATTCGAAAACAACTTTGAATAGCAGGTAACAAATAAGTAAATTAAAAACTTTGTTAATCTAATTAATACACTGTGTGCATACAAACGAATCCCTATATTTGCGTGGACAAAAATCGATATGGATTTGCACCGCACGACTTTCCGACTACATGTAGACGGAAAGTAAAAATGCGGTGCGGGATATCGCACAACTTTCCGATACTTACTGTACCTAGGTAACGAAATTAGTTGCAGAAACAAAAATACGATGGAAGGGATTTCCCCTATAGCACTAACGTGTATTTTATCAGTTCGATGAGTGAATAAGACACGGAAATTCCAACCGGTAACAATTTTCCATTCGATCTTGTTCACGACGACTTACAAAATCGTGGACATCTATGTTTTTGCGTGAATCCGATACTTTCCTCTAACATACTTTTCCGGTAGTATCGGAAAGTTAAAATGAACATGAAAACAATATTCTGGGTCGTTTGATTCTTCAAAACTTATTTATAATACAATTTAATTTTCAAAACGAAAATTTCTAAAAAAAATTAATTAGTTTTACTTCAGAGCTACGTTTGAACATATGCGCTTTTCAAAGAAGCAATTAATACCTACTATCTTCCTCCTTTATTTGTTTTTGTGTAATTCGAATATGTTTAGGTATAAACACTAGCACTGTGTATAAATACATATTTTTACATACACAGGCGTAAAATTAATTAAATTTTGTAATATTAACTAATATTAAGTCAGATCTTTTGAAGATTATTCCTAATGTAATTAATTAAAAACTGAAACTAGTATTAATTTATATTTTCTTCTTTTCAGTGGCATGTTCAACTGTGACGGTAACGAAATGTCAGGCAGCGTTACGAACCCTTCAAGCTTTTCCATTCTTCAAGCCAACTTGTCTGTGTCGAGAGCCGCACGTCGATCCCGAATGCAATTCATTTCGGGACTTTTTATTCGATCATCCTTGCTACTTCGTCATCAACAAAAGTAATACGTAACTACAATTTATACATCAATTTAGTACTTTCGAAACTTATTGACCATAATCAATATACATTTGCAAATAACTATAAATCGATTTGAATTAAAGTAGTAAATCGTTATCCTTGCCTGGATCAGTTGCATATACGTGTAGTAAATCAAATGGTTGATGGTATAAGATTTACTTCTTTGTCCGATCCGTTTCTTGAGGGCTCCAAAGGACCAATGCAAATGACCGTGCTTTTAGTGATAAATTGAACGGGATTGAGACCTCTCCGGATGCTTGAGATTCGAGATACTATTCCTGCTATTCCTAGAGTACGGGGCATCAGTATCAGCATTAGCTAAACTGATTAATCGCGTTCGAAGTCGAAGAGAACGAATTCGTTTGGGTTAACAGCGAAAAAATAAACGGATTGGTTGTAGAAAAAAAAGTAAAGCATAGAATCAGAAAAAGAAGAGAGAGAAAAAGGAAGTAGTAAACGTTGGTTATTTCAGGTTGATTTTTGTTGATTTGTTGCTTCATATCATTTATAGTCCAGAGAACATAAAAAAGGACAATCAAATGCACGAAGAAGGCCGCAAAAAAATGCGAAAGTTTAACGAATCAGTTTATAACTCATTGTTGGAAACACAATTTTCCTAAAATCAAACTTGATCTAGTTTAATCCGAGTTTGTTTATGTTTTGCAGAAAAAGATCCATATCCAGTCGATGCATTGCCGACCTGCAATCATGCATTATCTGTGTGCCAGCAAGAAAAGAAATGTATCAAACTGTACGACGATTTCAAGTTGAATTGCAAAGTGCGAGATAATAAATGTCGAATGGAGGACAGGTTTGTGGTGCAATTAATTTTTTTTTCTCTTTTCATCGAAGAACCTGTTTTTCTTGTTTAATTCTAGGGGTCTATGTCATGACTCCTGGGCAAATCTACGCAAATCACCAATGTTCGGCTGCATCTGCCCAAACAACCATATGAAGAAGCGATGCGATCGCATCTTCAGTATGGTAAACCACAATCCGTGTGTTGGTAAGTGAATCCTTCATCGCAGCCACGGTGATGTTCTAGCTAGAGAGAGAGAGAGAGAGAGAGAGAGACCAGAAGCCTTAAGAAACTATGTCGATAACACACGAATCGATATTTTAAACTTTAAAGAATCTACGTTCCCAATTATTATATCTTTTTTTAATTGCGATAATGAACCGGCCGACCGGCAGTTAATGAATAATGAGCAATTAGCGCATCCATTCAAAATACTATACATACACATATTACCTAAATATTGAAAAAGATATGAACACGAAAACACTATAAATTGTCACTTCATGTCACTTCACGTCACGCACGTTCATGCTTAATTATTTCATTGATTATTTTGTTTATGGTTTTCATAAACCAGTTCATTTTGTAAATATTAAAATTCCATTTATCAACCAATGCAAAAGTAGCTCATACAAGGTGATAGTTAATAAAGGATGGCGATTCAAATTTCTATAGTTTTCCGACAGAAATCTACATTTCTGTCTAATTGAACTATTTTGGATTTCTTAATATTTTTGAGGCAGGACATTTGAATCTTCATCATTCCTTGATCGCCCTTTATAGACTAATTAATTTATTTGTGTGTAATAACTGATATACCTAACTATCAGGATCGAAAGCAGGATTTGCTGAGTGTGAATGAAACACTAATTCACTTCAGTGACCACTTACAACAATCACATTACGTTCGCTCTTGCTGGCACAAGGCAACACTTAATCAAATGATCCTTCAATGCATCGGTGCATTGGTTTGCTGTATCGAATTTTCGTCTCATTTACGGTTTGTTTGTTTATTCTGACAGCAAGTGCGAGAATCGACTGGATAAAGCAACCAGAAACTAATTTTGTTAATGTTGCATGCGACAAATCGTTCCGAGTGGTCGGTTAACGTCGATTTGCAATTATAGGGGTAGACATTTTTGAAGTAGATGCGACGAATAATATATAAACTGATGTTTTTGTGAAAGAAAAATATTTCCCTTTTTTCATCAATCGGCATTTTTCTTTTTTAAATCTAAATAGCATGCATTTTTGTCATCATTATGTCTTGTTCATTCTGCATCGCACATATTTTGCTATTTGTATCTTTCTTTGAAAATCTAATATGTTTCAGACATTCTTCTGTTTAAACCAGAATTGCTAGACGCACTAATTCCATCAACTTCCGATAAAGATTTTCACGGCCTTTTCTGGCCTCCACCTAAACACCTAAATCCTTATTTTTTCCTCGATCATTCGAATTCGGCCGATACGTCCGATTCGATCGATTCGAATAATTCCTCTGACTCTGAAGACTATCCTTTTCATTTTCCTATCGCGTCGATTCCATCACAGCACAAGAACGCACATGCCTCCGACACAAAAAGCACCCATCGCACGTCCAGCACGGCTAAGGCCAATGGCACCAGTTCGAGCACCAGCACCGATACCCGCACCCGTCCGATGGTAGATTTAGAGGAAGCGCTCATCAATCCTTTATTGTTTCCGCAGATTATCAATGGTAATACGGCCCTAATAACTGCAAAAAATCAAAATAGCAGTAATAAAAAACGCACTTTTTCACTGATATAAAAACAACTTAAAACTTAAAAATAACGCAAAAATAGCTTTATTTTTTCCATAAAACGTGTTATAACGTAGTGTATTTTATTATATTTTTTTGTTTGTTGATTGGGTTTTTGATTTGTTGTTATTGTTGTTCTTTGTTTTGTTTATTTGTAATTATGAGCCTATAGCCTGTAATTTAGCCACTGATCATCACTGATTCGGACAACTCTGCGCCTCGTTTTCAGTTAAGGTGATTTCAGCTTCGGAAAATGCGTCTGCCTCATTTGACTACGGGCTAGGCAATTCCATTGTCGAAAACCCGCTTGTTGATGCGGCCAACGGGCTTGACGCGCACGCTGACAATGATCACATTAACGTCAGCGTGCTTAAGAACAAGGGGAAGACATCAACGTCTTCCTCCTCATCGTCCTCTTCTTCGGACAACAACTCATTGTCAAACATCTACGACGAGGATTTGGATGCCTTGCCGCCAGCCCAACACCAAAAGCATCAAAGTACGTATCACAGCAAAACGAACAAACCCAAAAACCAAATCGAATTGAAATTCTAAGAATACTTCGAAAAATGGAATTAAAAAATGAACCTAATCAAACAATAACAAAAAAAAAACAATATAACACATTCATTTATCGGTTGCAATAAAAAATGAGCACAAATAAGTAGGTTTGTCATAACATGCATCATTCAGCTTGCGTAAGTATAATTTTAACATAAAATTGGACATATACAATATTTTCCTACGGCCACTATGATGTGTTAGCTAGAAAGTTGCCAATTGCTCACAGCCGACGCAAATTCTAACCACTATCAAAAAGTAATGGTGTAAAGTCATAACTATATGGTAACAAAACAAGAAACTGCACGGAAAAGTGACAAACTTGTCACTTTTCCGCACAGTTTCTTATCGAATATGCCATGATAAGTGGCAGTGTGTGTCAAAATGTGGCCGAAGGAAAAGTAGTGTACCTAACTCGATTGGAAAACATTCATTTTCATACTCGCGCAGCACTCGTTTTATGGGACACGTGAGAAATTGATTCCTTTCCAAACTTGTTAGGTAAACTATACTATTATTCATCTACACTCTGTACACAACTAACACAAGTTTAAACTTATCCGAGCTGTCGGCCGTCGACATCAGTGAACATTTTAAACGATTGTTGCATTAATTCATTGCTGTGCAATGCACCACTGGCAACGGCAAATGTTTACTGTTTACTTTACTGTGTGGATGAAATATGTAGGTCCAGGGCAAGTAGTAGTTGTGTATCTACCATTAAATAGTTAAACACAAAATACAATATTTACACAAAACAACTGATGAACAATCCAAGGACCAAAGGACTAAAAGGCCGACAGGAATCTCACACGTACCTAAATTGCCATTTAAAATTATAACTGGCGTGTTTTTGTTTTTTGCTTAAATAGTTTTTGATAGCCATTCAAAATTTTTAAGTAAAGTATATAAAATGTATATGCGTACATCAGCGTGCGTGCGTGCAATGGAATATCCTGTTCCTTGCTAGCATTGATCATCCACAATTTAAAACTTTCCACGTTGCGTTTTCATGGAAGCTAGGAACACGGATATCTAAACTGGATGCATTTGTACAATTCGTTTAGTAGCAAGCAGCCTTCTTTTTTTTATTAAAATCACACTTACACTTATCTCTTTCAGTAGTTTCAGTTGTTAAAATGATATTTTGTTTAATTTTTACCATTTTGACTTGATTAATATTAAATTGTATAAGGACTAGTGAGTGCACTTTAAATTGGTTGATGATCCCCCAGCACGTAGAGCCATTCTGCATGCTCTTCTTGTTTGGGGAATAATTATATACGCACATGTATTTTTATCTTATTATCCATCATATCATAAATATCATCTTAATTTTCGATTTTCATCAATTTTATTGCCAATTACGATTGTGATCAGAATAGGCCAAATATGCTCCATAAGTTAAATGGTAAACCCTTTTTATCATCATACACCGATCCTGCCCTGAGTTGACTATTAAGCTAATTCGTAATTGTATGTTACCGGTTCACCCAACTTATATAATTCCCCGAAATCATTCTATGGTATAATCGTATAATGTTGTGTAAATGTGTATCATCATAAACAACCTGAAAAATCAATGTACATTGTAAATGTTTGGACCTCTTTTGGATTTGATTATTGAAATGCGTTTTTGAGTGTGTATACGCGCACGCACGCACAAATCTCTTCGTCTCACCGTTGATTGTTCGCTGTTTCGAGTTTCGATCATCGCTTCATTATATGGTTTCGATGTTAAGGACTCACCTTTCAGGTTCGACGGATCCAGCAAGTCGCAACAGTAACAACAGTGGAAGCGAAACGAGCGAAATGTCGAAAGTGGTCTTTCAAAGTACGTGCCACGTGGCGATGCAAAGCTGCAATAACAATTACAGTTGTCGCATGGCATTGGCTCCCATCCTTCATCATTGCGACATGTCTCGTTGCAATCGGAACTCTTGCATGGAAGCGCTGCAAGCATTTTATCGCAAACCGAGTTTTCCCTTCAACATCGAAATAGCTTTCTGCCTTTGCAAGTAAATGATCAATCAATCAATTTTTGCTAGAGAAAATTCATGTGGTGGTGTTATTATAATTATAGGAAAACCGACAATAAGCAGGATACTTGCATGATTGCACAGGAAAAATTGCATCCGGTTTGTGCTCAAAGAATTGAAGGTGCTCCACAACCCACATGCCTATCACTAGCTGAAACTTGTCGAGACAGTAAAGAGTGCCGGTAAGGATCAATCGCAAATTCGACACGTGAAGTAAAAATAACTTGTCCCGACATTTTGCAGTACACGTTTGGAACATTACGAGCAATCCTGTGCAGTTGATAGTGTGACAAAAAAATGCGCTGGTTCGCCATCGGAATGTAGATTAGCTATGCTTGGCATACTTGGCACCGACCTACGAACAACTTGTGCATGTAAAGGCACCGATATGACGCAACTTTACGAGTGCCTCGGATGGCAACGATTGCTCTGGGTGAATCCATGCGTCGGTACGTATTAAGTCAAAACAACTCGAAACTTTATTAATTCGTCTCTTGCAGTTGAATCACAAAAAGATTTCCACATGAAGAAAGCAGCGGAATTGGCATTATTGAGTACGTCCACTACAACCACGACCGCAAGGACTACACTTGCGGTCAGAACAACATCGAAGGTAATTACAAGAACGACAGCGCCTGCTAGGGCAAGTTATACATTGCCGCATCAAGTCACTGTTGTTGCACCCATGGAAACTACGACGAAACCTACGACGACGTCGACGAAACCAACAACGACGACCACCACGACCACCGAATTCGTTCCTCCGACCACAACGACGACTACGACCACTACAACCACCACGACAACAACTACTACTATGGCTACAACTACACTTCCGCCAAGTAATAACACTAGATTGAATTGTCGCAGTTGACCTAGTTTGTAATGAATGTATTTGCAGAGTATTGCGTGGTCCAGAGGCCGCAGTTTCCTGATCAGTACATTCGGGAAGGTAGTTTAAAACGAGTAAGTGAAATCTATGGAAGATATCTGATGGACGGCTGAAAATTCAGAAATATGACATTTCGCGTGCACATGCTTGAGTAATATATATGTAAAATACGAATATCGAACTGAACTACCTTTAAATTTCCAAGAATATGCGCATTTACCTTTAGTTATATGTGAACACGCATTTTGATATAATCTGATTAATGTTAATAACGTGTGAGCTGAATATTTCCACTGCAAAATATGCCAGTGAAAAATGGTGTTTGACAATAAATGGCGCTATGTAAAAAAGACGGAAAATACAAAATGACTGTAACATGTGACATATGTAACGATCCAATAAGGACAGAAACAAATTTATATTTTCTTTCTATGTACACATAAAAGTAAATCAATTTATATCCATCAAATTTAAACATTTTCTCTTTTACTTTGTTTGCGTAATATTTTCAAGTTTCTCGACGATCTTTACGATTAATCAACTTTTACTTCTTATACGTCATTGTTTCACTAAAACCGTTTCGTTTTGCAGATATATCACGAAGATGAATTTGAATGTTCGGATGTATGTGAATGTGAAGTGGGTGAAAAACTAGCATGTAAAACGATTTGCATCGACCGAATGCCATGCAAAACCGAATTCGCCTTTTATAATCATGCAGCGCCGGCATACCAAGCCTATCGAGGTCGATGTCTTTGCTACTCTGGTCGCTTCATCTGCATGAAACCATCGCCGAATGAATACACATTACCGCAAGGCGTCTTTCTCTTTTTGGGCTACAGTGAAGTTGACGAACGCGAATTAAACAAAAATCATACGAAAGTGGTCATTCAGGATGTCGTCCATGCGTTGCAGGAATTCATTTTGGGGGAGGCAACTAATGGGGTAAGTATACTATATGACATAAAAAACCCGATTGAAGGAAAGTGAAAAGAAAAATGTGGATGAAGTATTTGCGAGGGAAAGTGAGTTTAGTTCATGCATCAATTAGAGAATTCCACCGCGCACGAGATTCAGAGTGATGGTAAGCAAAATGAATGGTTTCTAACGGAAAAAAAGAACACCCAATTAGATACAATTATATATATACTCGCACTGATTAATTTGAATTAATTGATTACGGAATGGTTTTCGGTCGAACAGGTCGACGGGTGGATTTTGCGAATGAATGTGGGAAGCGAAGTGCTAACAAGAAAATAAGCTCTCGAGAACCTAATCTAATTCAATAACTGGTAACATTGTGGATGTTAAAGCTTTTAAACCATTGATACGTTAAACACTTTGCATTTGATCGCGGCAGTTGCTCTAAAATTGTACTTTCCATTGCATTGATTTGATTTGCGGCTTTTCCTCGTCCTCTAATAATTTAAGCAATTGTTTAATGAATTATATCTATTAATTGGAAGTGAACAGGAAACTAATATAACTAATTAATGTTGATTGCGAAGATTATCGATGTTAAGCGATTATTACTACGAATTTTCAACTAAGAAAAAGAAATCTATAAACAGATATCCGGTTCACCGCAACAATTACTTTGAAACCTCCGGAAACTAGTCTTTCAAACGTTCTCACAATTACTTGGGGGATGGACTCTTCGTCATAGTTAATTCGTATTTTACAACCCGCTGTTCAATGTTAAATAATCTTATGCGCCGACGAAGCGCGATAAATAAATATTCCGCAGTTTAAAATAACGTTCAAGAACTGAGAAAAAGAAGCAAAGAAAAAGGACATCACAACAAACGCTACATTTTAGCATTATTCGAGTGTGATATATTTGCAATTTGGTATATTCAGGTCCAGGAAGTACATGGTTTGTTGTAAACACAACGCATTTCCTTGCCAGCTAGTTCTGTGGAAATGTGACTCAAGGGAAACCAAAAATATAATAATATGGAACGAGTTCTTTTCCATATAAACAGATTTGATATACCTACCCTTATCAGAAAAAGCGAACGTTTCGTCGGAGTCGCGCTTTTACATTTCCACAACGCGAATGTGTGTTCGAATAAGCAGAAGACAACAAACTGAACTTTTCCAGTAATATTCATCCATCTTTGTATTTTATTTATGTACTTATCTTGATACATCAGACAGGAAGGTGTTTTCTTTCTTTTCAAACTTTTTTTTTGCCTTGATTGGTGGTTTGGTTGGTGTCATTATTCAACCTTTTGAAAGCGTCAATAATTAATAACCTCCGGGATTCTCTAGTGAAATATTTACCTTTAGCAGTAAACTTAGAAACTAGTAAATGGGACGAGGAGTTTGTTATTATTAATTAATGATAATAATCTATTTTGGGGCAATGTGTGCTTTTATTTCTCTTTTAATTACGTTTAGTTTTTGTATTTATCTTTTAGAAAGCAGAACTAATTGAAGTTAAAGACAATAACAAATTTCTGTTAAATGCAAAGATAACTATTTCTATTGTTGTTCTATAATAAACCGTAAATATTTTGACAAATTATGTTTTACAGACTCTATGCTCACTGGAATTGTTCAACACAACACGAGAGAATGTAATAATTGCTGGAAAATTGTCTGCGGAAGTGGATTACACAATGCTCTCACCCATGGAAAGTCTATCTAAAGAAAAGGTTAGTTACTGATAATCTAATAAAATTTTCATTAAAAATTAGGGGTCGGAATTTACGGATATCTGTTCATAATTTATTCGGATAGGCGGATTATCTGGATTCTAACCGTTGACAAAGAGATGATAAAGTAAAAAAAAAACTTTTAATAAAATACCTATATTCACGACAACAAGTAGAAAGACAGGAAATTATGCGGATCCAAATAACGAATATTTAAATTTTATTGTATCCGGAAATCCGGTAAATATTCCGAGCCTTAATAAAAATATCTAGCAAATAATTTGACACTGTGGGATGAACATTTTCATTTAATAGGAGGAATGCGGCGAACTATTGGAAACAATTAGTGAACGAATAAATAGTCGTCATCCAGACTTTGCATCCCACCTCTTACTATCTGTATTCAAAATGGCAGAAGTGGAAATCGTCCAGATTGAACCAAGTTCAACGAATGCCCATCCGTATCCCGCA
The DNA here is from genome assembly GCA_030264535.1 of Liometoxenus newtonarum. NCBI lineage: Eukaryota > Metazoa > Arthropoda > Insecta > Coleoptera > Staphylinidae > Liometoxenus > Liometoxenus newtonarum. The sequence goes on from JARJEB010025529.1 coordinate 14,009, forward strand.
TGCATTGCCGTCTATTTAACACTGTCATCACTGATTGTGCTACTATCGTCAATGATATCACTACCAAAAGATATTTCGTGACACTAGTAGGCAACTCATCTCATACACAATCAAAGACAATTAAAGACAAATATATAATTGACCTATTTGTTGACACATTAGCTTTAATTTTTAATGAAATATCATGATGAGAAAAATTAAACGGTGTAAAAATGTTCAATAGGTACGTACTTTAAAATTTAATGACATTTTAAGCAACCTGATACATATCAGTCACGTCAGCCACTTTTTAGATAACTCTTATATCAACTTATACATGAACTTATTGTATAAAAAGTAAAAATTAAGGAAAGAAAGGTGAAAAGCGAAAAGTTAGTTTGTTGTTTACTGTTTAGTTTAGTTCGTTGTTATCTTATTGTTTAGAAAAAACATTACAAGTTTAAGGTAATAGATTAGGAATTACTGCAAAAACAATTTAACAAAAAAAAACACAAAAAAAGTCCAACCAAAGCAAAAATTATGTCCAAAGAACAAGAAAAAAAGAATAAAAAAATTGTACATTTTTAAATGTAATGTTAATGTGTACATATATTCAAATAATGGATAATTGAACATAATTAATTGATTAATTAATTAAGTACTTAAAGTAAGTAAAAAGTAAATAGTGATGTGATAGTTTATTATCACCAGAAAACCTACTACATATCAGTGTTGACTGTTCTAAAATAAAATAATTAGGTAAATTAAAAGATTAAGTTAAATTTAAAACAAAAATATATCAAATATCAATTATACTTATACAAAATAAAATATGAAGAAATCCCTAGAAATAAGTGGCAATATTCGTGTAAGGCTTTCGTTTACAATTCATAAAATTATAAACATCCGATTAAGGATAAAACTTCACCAGACATTTCACTTAAAATAAATGAAATACAGTTAAGACTTGAAAACCATATAAATATGAAAATATTAAAAGTAATAAAATAAAATACACGTAGTTGAGCGCCGTGTAGTACCGTGTTCGGAATGGCACCTTTGGGCGCAGCCGTTTGGGCGCAAAGACAGTTTGGCGCGAGAATCTTTGGCGCAGGGACTATTGGGCGCAAGTACTTTGGACTCAGATCATTTTTGGCGCAAGTATACAAATATTTAGAGAAATTCGGATTTATATATAATATATTAGGCGTTTAATTTCTGAGCACCAAATGTAGGAATAATATTTTCAGTGTTTTATGAATGACTGTACAATTTGAGATTTGCTTTACATGAATCAGATTTTTCTTATTTATGAGTGGGTATCATAGGGCAAAATTCTATTGCAATTAATACCATAATGCTGCGCATGCCTTCATGTACCAACGCAAAACAATGAAAAATGTTTGTCAAACATTGGAAATAGGTATTATTCTTAGATTTGGTGCTCAGAAATTAAACGTATAAAATATTATATAAATCTGAATTTCTCTACATATTTATATATCTGCGCCAAAAATGACCTGCACCCAAACTACCGCGTCAAACTGTCTCTGCGCCCAAACGCCCGTGCCGAATGGTCCTAGACCGTACCTTGTTAACTTTAACACAACAAAGAGACACAACTTATGGCAAAAAATACCAACGAAGAACTGCGAATGAAAAATATTCGAATACCGATTTAATTCTGCTGTTTTGAACAGAAAAGACGATTAAATGTAGTATGTACACCTCAATGAGGAAATGAACTTGTAAATATTATTCAAAAAGGCAAAAACAGGTAAAAGTCACAAGCAATTGGTATACTTTCAATCACCTAATGGACAGGAATGGGCAGTATGGAATCGACCCGGGAAAATATTTTCAAATCTTTTGAGTTTTACAACAATATTGAATTTAATATTGTTCTAAAATGAACTGCCCTCCGGGAATTTTCGCCGGGTCCATCCGCCTTGTCTCTGTCAATGGATATCCTAACTTTTTCAGTCTCAGCTTCAATTACATTTATACCTAGATAAGAACAAATCCACATTTGCTTAAAGTTATTGACACCAGGCATACCTAGTACATAAATAATTATACTTTCAAGTCATTGAAGTAAAAAATGTACATTTTCAACTAGTAAATGTTATATGAAAGCTTTTAACTATATATTTGAAACGTATTAAGAAATGAATAAGTGCTCAGCTTTCATGTCTTTCTCATGGCTAAGGACTAAAGATAATTATATAAGTATATTACAATTATAGGTACCCACATAAAAGGACTGAATGCGAGGTCATTTTATTGTCTATTGTACGTAAACCTTTTATTATAGTTTTTTTTTTACTTTTTGCTTATATTAGAAATTCAAGAATACAAACAATGAAATATTGTCATTGTACATATTTCTATAAATATGAAATATCTACGAATGGATGTGCTATCTACCCAAATACGTCATTGTACAATCTGAATAAGTCTTCCCTAGTGGCGAATTATAGGTAAATTACCAAATGAAATATGAAAAATACCATAATCTTATATTTAGATACCTACATATCAAAGAAAAAGTTAAGTAGCCGCTTGAATATTTAAATATTTTGTTTCGCTATTTGTTTGGAAATTTTATTTGAAATTATTGGGAAATTTTCGAAACACTTTGATAAGTTTGGCTGTTCGTGGTATTCTTAACGTAACAAAATTTAATTTAAGAATAGAAGAATAAAAAGTCACCAAGAACATGCGAGATTGTTTTACAAGTAACAGTGACACCAAAAATAAGTTTATATTGTTCTGAATCTGAAGAGATGAAGGAAACAAGTTAAGACTTTACGACAAAGGAAAGCAATAAAATCGACTGAAACTGAAACGGACGTGATTGTAGAATTCGCGAGAAAACACCTCTGACAACGCATAAAATGCCACCCTTCTTGTGTACATTTTACTGGTTTTATTGATGCTTCTATGTTTTTTTTTTATTTCATGAAAACAGAAAATTTTTCAAATCCCAATATAATTATTTTCTATGTTTTTGAAAACAAACATTTTTGCTAGAGAAAAAAGAGCTTAAAATAAAAAGTGTCGACTGTTAAAGGGTTAAATGACTAACGATTAGATCTATACAACCCCCAAATACATACGCACGTACAAAAGAAAGTCTCAGAGCAAAGATATAAAATCTTTAAGAACTTTTGGTAGGTACTTTTAAAAGAGACATGAATCACTGCTTTTTGTTACAGGAGCAAAAGACTGAACTAGAACCACCAAAAGGTTCTAAAGGCAACAAGGGCAAGGAACAAGGAGCATAGAAAGAATAACCCATTAAGCAAACTACTTTTTCAAGCCTAAAGGGTTTTTTTTGACTTTTCTCAACGCGCGATATTTTTTTCGAGAGGTTTGAAAGTCTCAATTCGAAGCCACGAACAGACAAATGCAAATGTTCCGTTTCTTATCCCAACATCAATTTCTCTTTTTGTTGTTTTGCCTTTTACTGGTTTCGGTGATTTTTATAGATTTTGTTAAAGAATTAGTCTAAATATCCTTTGAATAATTTGAAAGGACTAGATTTTTACAGCCCATTTATTCCAAGTCAACATAACAAAGAATCAAGCTGAGAAATAAAAGACAAAATAAAGTAAAAATTAGGTACTGGTACTGCGAATTCCTGGCATAGCCTTGTCAGGAAATTACTTATCCCATTCCACAATTAGCAATCAAGTGAATTATACTGATTCCTCCATTGCGTAGTGCAGGGGTCTGCAGACTTTCCAGTGAGAAGAGCCAAGTTGTGAAAAAAACATGATAAGGAAGATATCAGGAGTCAATTTTTATTTAAAACTTAGTTAAAACCTTTCATCGATTTTGAAGGCTTTGTTGTGTCGGAGTTGATGTCTGAAGAGCCGCAAACGCGCGTGCAAAGTGCGGCTCGCGAGCCGCGGTCTGCCGATCCGTGGTTTAGGCGCCTCCTGCCGGTGGGCCGCGCCCCCACTGTTTCAGAAGCGCTGTACTAAACTATGCGTATTCTCATTGATTCTCATGGCCAAAACAACTAAAATGAGACATTTACACATTACCACATACTCCATACCGTAGCTTTTGTATACTGTTGTTTTGGTGTAGCGCAAAATGTTAATCTGATGCGTATATGATCTGTACACACCGAAATAAATAAACAACTACAACGAAAACGCCAACAGCAGTTAAGAAAGAACGCGAACGGGCAACGACGACTCTACCATGCCTCTACCATGCCTTCTCCTCAGTAATCTGAGCGAGTATGTAACGAAATGAAATGAAACGAAACGAAGCAAAACACGACAACACAACGGCGCCGAAGTTAATAAACAAAGTATATAGCAAAGCAAAGGTAACGCTTGTATAGGTATAGCCAAATCAAAACCAAGGTTAACAAGCAACCTTGTATCGAACGGTAAACGTACATTTTCGTGGCACACGCCGCTACTTTTATACATATACCTAGAGTCGAAACTGAAATAATGAAATTCATGTCATCAACTTCAACTATTTCGTCGTAACACCCAAAAAACATCAACCTTTTTGTTGCATTTACAAATAATTTTGAAGAATAGGCTTTTTGTGAGGTTATGTCGATAGTACAATGTTTTCTTTTTCTTATTGTTTTATTCAGAACTGCCGGAATGAATATTTCTGATCACGAAGAAGAATTCTATTACATGGAAATGGATATGAACAAACTACCACTACCAGCTGCTGCACAGCCAATCCAACAACAACAGCAACAACAACAACAACAACAACAACAACAACCACAACCTCAACCAACATTGTCGCATCGTGATATGGCACGACCGCCTCACGAAGATCCGGAATATCAGCGTCAATTCGTTGGAACGCTTCGTCAACAAATCTACTCAGGCCCGATTGCCATTCCCCAATCACCGCACAAATTGATGAAGCTATCACCGCGTCCGCACAGCCCTAAGACTCCGGTATCACCACGTCGTGTTCGTGGTGAAAACAAGAAGTGTCGTAAGGTGTACGGCATGGAACATCGTGAACAGTGGTGCACACAGTGCAAGTGGAAGAAGGCGTGTAGTCGCTTCGGGGATTGAGTACTCCGTTCGCTGACGATGATGAGCAAACAAACTTTATTAATACGATCGGAATATGTACATTCGAGAAATAGACTGCCGTTCGTAGATGCAGCAATAAAAATGACATAAACGACAACTTAAAATTTAATAACACAAAAGAAAACCATCAAATAAATGATGCAAAACGAAATTATAATCATAAAATCTAATGGGACACGCTCAATTGATATTCGCACGTAGAAGTGATGAACTTTTTGCAGAACATTGATAAAAA